>JAWZSL010000132.1:0-128288 GCA_034769285.1 Lutjanus argentimaculatus
CCGCCCAAACGCCGGCCGTCCTTTTGGCCAGAATTCACCCTCATCCATACCGGTAGCCCCCGGAGCCAAAAATCCTGCCGGCGAGAAAAAAAAACATCAGCCCGCAGGCTGTTGTTTTGTTAGGGTACAAGCTAGACACCAGTCAATTATTGCCAAGCTCTGGGTCACATAAGAGTTGAAAATCAGGGCTAAAATCATGTAATGTGGTCTTGGCTTTAGCTTTCTGCTTGCATTCAAGTTAACTATGTGCATATAATGTGCATTTACCTCATCATACTGTATCATTCATTGCATGAGTGTCTATTGTTAATCGTGATTGATCACAAATTAATTGCATTTTTGTTTTTTTTGGTTCAAAATGTACATTAAATCAATCATCAAATGTTTAATAATGGACAAATATGCTTTATGCAAATGTAGCTTTGTTGAATAAAATACATTAACCTAAAATAATGACAAATATTGTCCAAAAACCCTCAAATGCACTGGATTTGGCATAAAAATATGTTCAAATAATAACATGACAAACCCAAGCCCATCAGGCACAAATGAGTATATCTACCAGCTCAATGACACATTAAGGACAAAACACACAACAAACCAATAAAATAGTCAAATGAATTAAAATTCCAACACCACAGAACCAACAGTCTTTTAGGGAAAGGTCACTATTTGTATGTATCTATTTATATCTTTATAACTCATGATCAATTAAGTTTTTATATCGGTCAGCACTTCACAGATTGTGTCATGGTTTGGATTTTTGTCGATTTCCTGTTTTATTTTGTAGTCTTGGTTCTCCCTCATGTGTCTTGTCTTTACTTCCTGTTTTTGTCGTTTTCCCGCCCTTTTGATTGTCATTTGTTTCACCTGTTTGTCTACCTGTGTCTGATTAGTTCCCTGTCCATTTAGTCCCTGTGTTTCTCTGTTTCTTTGTCAGTCCAGTTGTTGTTGCCTGTGTGTCATTCAGCTCTTGTTGGACCTGTTTTCATTTCCTTGGACTTTTTGCATTTTTTCCCCATGTGGATTCTTTCGTTCTACTGGACTCTGGTGAAGGACTTCTTGCAGTTAAGTAATCCATTGTTTTCTTTATTAAATGTTCTGAACTCTTGCGTCACTGTCTGCATTTTTGGGTCCACCTATCTTGTTTCATTTTGACACACATATAACAGACTGGCTCCTTCTCCCTCCTTTCTGTTGTCCCTCTCTCTCCTCCCTCACAGTTATGATTAAATGGCATGAAGTAGTTAAGTATTTAAAAGTACACAAATCTGACTTGGAGTAAAAAAAATCATGCACCACTGCATTGTATAGTAACAATATGATTCATGATTATAAAATTTTTATATCAAGTCGACACGTGTCCATATTAACACTCTTTCTCCATCTCTCTCTGCTGTGGCTCAGCTTTTTTATTTATTTATTTTTTTTACTGTACCTGGTTTCAGGTGGAGCTGCAATTCCATCAGCATTGAGTCACCCGAACATTGTCGGGTGACAGGGAAGCTCACTTCATTGCGACTGCAAGCTGAATCATTATGAGCATTGTGCGTTGATCGCGAGTCAAAAAATGGTGTTAAAAGGAATGTGCATTATTATTTCGTTAATTTTGACAGCCCTACAAATTACACACTTGGATAATAAATGAAACTATTTCATGTGGACATGACTGACAATGTTTCAGCCACAATTTTGACTTTTAATCTCATAATTTTGACTTTTTATTTCATAATTTTGATTTTTTCCCTCCTAATTTTTTCATAACTTTTATCTAAAATATACAAGTTAACTATGTGCAAAGTACGTGCATTTACCTCATCATGCTCATTTGGTCAGATGAGGAGAGACAGATAAGTAGAGACCAAATTACACACCTGAAAAAATAAACTACTTTTATTTAATGTGGACATATCTGATGATGTTTCGACCACAGATGTCTTCTTCATGGTTCTTTTTTTGTTTTTTAATTTCTTAAATTACTCGCTATTCCAGTATTTTATAATCGGTAAATACTTTTGTACTCTTGCTCAAGCAGTTATTTTGATGACTGCTTTTAACAGAGTCCTTGTTCTGGCAAAGTTAACAGTTCTTTTACTTAAGTGCAGTTTTCTGGTAAACCTACCTACCTCTGTGCGACACATCCCATCCAGGAGACTGATTCAATGTACTCTCGCATATCAGCCAGTGTTTAGTTCGGAGCCATTCAAATCTCAAAGCAAAACAATTGTTAACTCATTTGTGCTCACCAATTAACACAACATTCAACTACTGTTTAATCATCGTCGAAGATAACACAATGCTCAAAGGCAACATCCTAAGTATACAAACGTAACATTGGCGTTATCTCGTTTCATTCAAACACCACCCAGGCTCATCTTGCTAAAGTAGCAGACTAGCATCACACATCCAAACTAACCCAAGTTAGTAGCAAGGGTTCCGTAATAAGCTCGCTACATTTACACAGTTTGCAGCTTGCAGTGTTCATTATGCAGCCACAGACAGACCGGGCAAACAGATGAAACGTTACCTTTTTCTCTTCCACAGGCTCTCTTCTGTCAATATTGCCACACATATTCCACCATCTTGTAAAGTGACAACAAAATGACGTTCTGACAAAGCATTGTGGGATGGGCTGGAATTTATTTATTTATTTTATTTATAAAGTACAAAATATGCAGCAATATAGGGCAGACTGTACAACAGGACACCTTCTAAAAAGGATAACAGACATAACAAGCAAAACATTGCCAACAAAGAAAGGAAAAAAAAAAGTACTTGGGATTCAAAAAAATATAGAGAAAGTTTATTCATTATACGGGTGTCCAAAAGTCTCTTCATAATTTAAATCATTTATTACAAAAGCAATTGAGATATGTTAATCAGATTTGTTCTATGTACTCAGTGGTTCTCAAAGTTTTTAATCACATCGCATTTGTGTATTTCAGGTACCCTGTTGATGAAAGAGGTTCTGTTAAATAAATCCCTAAAAAATGGCTACTCCTCAAGAAAAGGCAGAATGTGTATCGTGGTTTATTGAAACAAAATCAGATACACAGACTCAGCGAAACTACAGGATTAAGTATGGAGGACATCCACCGGCACTTCCGTCAATTTGTGCAAAAGATCACTGATGCCATTGCCACGACTGATGAGGCTATGCTACAGCGAACATGGCAAGAAATCAAGTACCGTCTTGATGTGCTTCATGCAACTAATGGTGCCCATATAGAGGTCTGTTAAATGAGGCAAAAAAAAGCATCAATATCTAATTTTCATTTTGTAATAATTTCCACAGATTTGTCTATTCATTTTCTTTTGTAATAAATTTGTTAAATTGTAAAGATACTTTATGGACACCCTGTATAATGAAGCATATGAACAACTGTGGTTACTCATGAGTTCACATTTATCAAGGTTCAAACACAAACCAGAAGCAGGAGAAAATAACACTACTGTTTGTAAAGCTAAAGGAATTTGTTCTTTGTTTCTTAGACAAAGCGTTGTATCATCTGCTAGCTGACTTATACTTAATTGTTGACCATTTATGTTTAGTCCCTCAGTGTTGGATTTTTTTGAGACTAGCCAGTAGTTCAGTAACTGTAATAAATAAGAGAGGTGAGATGCTACATCCTTGTCTTATACCTCTTCCTATGGTGAATCTGGGGCATGTACCTTCTTGGAGAGAAACGCAACTATTAATATCTTTATGTAGCATAACAATTATGTCTATAAATTTATTTCCAAATCTAAAGTGCTTAAATATCTCAAAAATAAAAGTGTGTTCAACGGAGTCGAAAGTCTTACAGAAGTCTGAGAACCACATAAAGCCATCACCGTTGATTAAATGACCATAGTCTATAAGATCCAGAACCAAGTGGATTTTTTTATGGATTTTTTTATGGATTTTGAGGAATCCTGACTGAGTACTACTAATAATTTTGGATAAGCCATCTTTTTTTTTTTTTTTTTTTTTTAAAGTTATTTTTTTTTGGCCATTTGTGCCTTTATTGACAGTGACAGCTGAAGAGTAGACAGGAAACAGGGCAGAGAGAGAGGGGATTACACGCAGGAAAGGGCCGAGGGCGGGAGTCGAACCAGCGGCCGCTGCAGAGGACTACAGCCTCCATACATGGGTCAGACGCTCTACCCACTGAGCTAAGCGTCCGCCAGCCATCTTTTAATCTTACTGCCAAAACAGTTGTGAAAATTTTAGAATCAGTATTTGGAAGATTAATAGGTCTTAGATTACTTAAATATCTTTTATCTTTTCCAGCTTTTGGTATTAATTTAATGATGCCTTGTTTCATTGTTTTATATTATTTATTTTTATTAGCTGTTATTCCATCCGAACTTGGTGAGCAATGAGATGCAATCTTTTTTAATAATGCAGTCAAATCTTTTAATTCTCATCAATTACAGGAATCAAATTTTGTATTTTCTTGTTCCTTGACAACTGTTCATTACTGTACTCATAAACATTGACCAAAATAATAATGAAACTATCCATTTCCAGAACACATGCTACCCAGTGTCCTTCATTGTCTGCCTTATTAGTTATGATCTTACAGGACATCTGTTGAAACATATAGCAGCTCCTGCAGAGTGATCTGTACCATGACTAAAACAGGATTTTGTCACCCTACTGTTGAGTCCAGAACTTAAAAGGATACTCCACCCGAGACTCATAATCCACTCAATATGTACTCACCCCTATGCCGATGTGAGGATGGGTGAAGATCTTCAGTTCACAAAACAATCCTGGAGTTTCAGTAGAAAACAGGGTTTTCGTCACATCGGCATAGGGGTGAGTACATATTGAGTGGATGATTATCTGAGAGTGTAATATTGCTTTAATGTCTATGTCAGTGTGTTTCTTGAAGAAATATGCAATTTGCTTTCTGTCCTTTACAAAAACAAAACAGCTTTACGTTTAATAGTCTTTGAGTCCCCTTGCATTAAAAGAAGAGAATGAAATATCAGTTTTTAAACGTTCCAGTTAAATTCTTTATGAACACATAAAGATCAGTAGAAATTTTTCTCTATATTATAATATTCAACACGATTCTTGATTTTGTGATTTTGTGATTTTGTGTGAAATGTCAATACTGTGTACAATATTTGGTGTTGTCATGACTGAATAAACTACTACTACTACTACTAACTTTTTCTCTGAAGAAAACTTTAAAGGAGGTGTAGTAGAAAACGTGAGATGTGAGTCCCATAGTCACAACTTTTCCACTGTGTTGATCATCTTCAACTTGCGTTCAGGCCAAACCTGCTGACTCCTCTGAGATGCGCTTGCCGTCGATGAAGCCGAATGGACCTCTGAAGCCCGCTGCCTCGCCTGCTTTCTTCGCCTGCTTTCTTCGCCTGCTTGACTCTTGGCCACAGCGCCTGTCTGGACAGCCAGTCCTCTCGTGTCAGGTCGTCTGTAAAGCGGATTCCTTCTTCTTTGCAGACTGGTGAAGTTTTGGTTCGCTTCCAGATGTCATCTCTCATCATGCGCTTTAAAGGTCATTATTATTATTATTATTATTATGTGAGCAAATCTCTTATGAGATCGACCACAAACATTATCCCTGCACAATCTAATGTGTAGCGTTGTACTAACTCACTGTCACTCAGCACAACACTTAAAAGAAAACTTAGGTATTTTTCAACCTGGGCCCTATTTCCCCATGTGTATGTGTGTGTATGATTGAGGGGTACAACTCATTTTAAAATTGGTTCAGTATTGAGGGAGGCAGATGCAACCAGCAGCCGCGAAACAAGTTATAACAGTAGATATGAGGGCAAATGCATCCCGTAAAAGTTTGTGCATTACAAGTGCTTTTTTTTCGCCACAGTCCAGCTCAGATTGCCAGTGTAATCTCTGTCAACAGCATGCAAAGGGTCTCTCTTACCCTTCACTTTCTCTGGGCTGTGTGTGACGACATCTCATGGGACCTTTGTTCGTTGCCGGAAGAAAGCAGAGGAGTCATGCTGAGAGCTGAGAGAAACATGAAAACAATGGTTCATGTTTATGCTTATCCAAATCGCAAAAACAGGATGTTGCACAACACCCCGTACAACTTTCATGGGCTGCTTTTGTCGGACGGCGAGATGCTGAAGTTGTGGCTAATTGTGCTACAATTGAATGCTAACACTCCTGTCATGTCCTGTCCTGATCCCGGGTAAGGGTAAGAAGACACTTTGTATGCTGTTAACAGAGATTACACTGGCGATCTGAGCAAGACTGTGGTGAAAAAAAGCACTTTTAATGCACAAACTTTTATGGGACGTATTTGCCCTAATATCTACCGTTATAACTCGTTTCGCGGCTGCCAGTTGCATCCGCCTCCCTCAATACTGAACCAATTTTAAAACGAGTTGTACCCCTCAATCATACACACACATACACATGGGGAAATAGGGCCCAGGTTGAAAAATACCAAAGTTATTCTTTAAGCCTCCTCCCTACTCTGACCACTTTTCACCTTATGAGTTCTTAGGGGCTAAGATATGTGAATGACTTATCTTCACCAAGATCTACTCTTAACTTTGAGGGCAAATTCTTCTAAAAATTATGACAATTGAAGTTTGTACTAAGAAGTTTTGTGAATATGGCTCCAGATGAATATGAAGGATAAAACAAATTGATTTTTTTGCCGTTAATAACAGGACAAGTTGAGGAGTGTGACATGAAAGGTGGGGAGAGAGACAGGATGATATAGAGCACATGTCCAAGGGCTGGACTCAAACCAAAGCCTCTGCAGTAAGGAGTCCATCTTTGCACACGAGGCATGTGATCTACCAGGTGAGTGACCACATCCTGATCTTGAGGAGAGGTCCATGTACCATCCTTCCCAAACTGTACTTGACTTTTTTGGTAAATAGGATAAACAAATATACAATATATCATTTGTTTTCCTGTTTCCAGCTAAATAAATAACAACAATAATAATAATAACAATGAAAAATACACTTGCTTTTCCGGTCTTTGACCTTAAATCAGCAGTTGGGATAGAAGTTAAACCAAAACCAGAAACAACTTTATTATCACATTAATTGTGTTAGCAGCATTTGCTGAAAATGTCTTCACCACTGATAGTTGTAATCAAATATCAAATCTGTACCATTTTTATGGTCAGTTTCCTCCAAACTGAAACATAAATAGTGACTTACAGCCATTTATATTTTACCTGTATTTTCTTCCACTCTGAAACATTACTGGTATTCAGTAAGTAGAGTGCCATCTTTAGTCCAACATCATGTTCTAATAATCTGATATGAAAGACACCGGATTCCACCACCACAACAGAGTTTGAGGTCGCTAGCTAGACTGTTCCATTCCATTCTGGCTGCCGGGTGGTGTAACAAGCTACCAAATTCTGTGTGATTGTCAGAGTCTCTCAGTCTTTCATGAACACATTTGCACTGGATGGAGTGCACAAGATATCCATTAAAAAAAAAAAAATCCAATGCATCTTCTGCACTCTGTGCACTGTGTATAGGCACCTAAGTCCTAATTAGACTTGAACTTTGCTTCATGGTACTTACTCGTGTTGTTCTCTCATGACTAGATCCTTGCTTGTGTGTTGTATCAGCTCTCAGATGTACGTCACTTTAGATAAAAGCATCTGTTAAATTAAACTGTGAATTGTAAGTCGTGATGAAATCACTCTTTACACAGCTAATACAGCAACATGGTCAAATAAACCCACCACAATATAAACAAGCAGAAGGTTTATTTTTTTCAGGTACATTTTTTTTTCTTTGTAAACATCATTGCATAAAGGCGCATTCATTGACTTTTTTCTCATGTAAACATATTCTTAAAAGTGAAGTGATGGTATCCGCTGATATTGCAGGTCGAGATGACGCTTGAAATGTACGCAGCATAATTAAAGTCATTAAACACAGAAGCTGTCAGCAGTAGATTTCTTATTTTGCTGAGTGAATGTGTACATTTTGAAAAGCACTGTATTTTATGTTTGCATCTGCTAGTGGGCCATCACAACAAGATGAAGAAAGATAATATATTAGTTCACTCCAAGAGAGTCTTGATGTTGCATGATGCAACTTTGGGGAAAAATTTGTGCACATAGGCTAAGATGAGTTGAAAAATATCTGCATATCAGATATCAGCAACAAGCCAATATCCTGCAGTCCTTGTTTTGTAGAAGACTCTTTTTTTGCTTGAAACAGCAACCAACAGAATAAAATTACAATAACATTTTAAATAGAGCTGCAATGATTTATTGATTGGTTGTCAACTATTAAATAAACTGCCAGCTATTTTGATCACCTGTTAATTGCTTTGAGTAATTTTTGAGGGAAAAAAAGTCACAAGTCTCTGATTCAGTTCCTCAAATGTGAATATTTTCTAGTTTCTTTACCCCTTTATTACAGTTTACTGAATTTCTTTGGGTTGTGGACAAATTAAGACATTTGAGAACATCATTGTGCACTTTGGGAGACACTAAACAAAAATTGTCACTATTTTCTGACATTTCATAGACAAAACAACAAATTGATTAATTAAGAAAATAATCAACATTAATCAACAATGGAAATAAATGTTAGTTGCAGCCATAGTTTTAAACTTTGAAGTAAGTGAAACTTTCAAGATTTCAAACCATTTTCAAATACATGGGGAAAAAAAAAAAAAAAAAGTACAAGCGTGAGACTATTTTCACCATCACTGCAGAACCTTTCAATGTTAGTGCCATTTTCTTGAACAGGACATTTAATATTCTTTGAGTTGGGTTCTCTTATTCATTCAAGTGTCATGGTTCTGCAACAGTCCTTTCTTGTGTCTTGCATTCATACCTGACAACAATATTTAATGTGAAACTACAAAGAAAATGGTATAATCAGAGGTTGAGGGAAGAAGAAGAGGCAGAGCTCCATGCATGCTTATGTGTGTGTGTTCTTGATACCTCTCTCAGTGTGAGCAAGTTACTGAGTACAACCTTCAGTCTAACAGTCATGGAGGAATGTGTTGCTGTTTCGTTCCCTTCTTCTCAGCCTTTCACCCTCGTTCAGGCATTTATTCCCAGAAAAACTCTTAAAGAAATGTAAAAGTGTTTTTAGATACACAAGTAATGATCAGTCACTCTGCTCTTGTTTCTTCTCTAAATGTACATTTTTTATTTCTTTATTTTCATGGGACATTACAGCTCTGTTCCATGTTTAGAAAAGGTAGTAATTTACCCAAAAACATTTAATTCATATTTCAAACCTAGTTTTTGTGTCAGTAAATTGATTGATGCCACCAACATTTAAAGTTGTTTTGTCATTGTGTGAGCCGTACTGCTCAAAATGTTTAGCTGTTTTTTCACCATGACAGTCAACCCTGGAAATGTTTATTTAAACACAAATGTCTTGTTCTACTTTTTGTTATAAAACGGAAAGGTGAAATCCGGCAATCTGATTGGCTGTTAACTGTGATATAATGAGCGTATACCACAGCTACTATTCTAAAAAGCCTTATCACAGCATATCACTCTGCTTCAGGGAAGCAACAATGTTTCCATGACAACAACCAGCTGTTACAGTACGCAGCAAAAAGTAGCCGGTTTTGATGTTATTTTTTGACGGCGTTAACAACATTTAAACATGTTAAACATGTTAAACATGTTTAAATATGTTAAACATGTTTAAACATGTGGCCGTATTATTATTAGATTAGATTATAAAATCCTGCACTGTGCATCAATGAGTAATTAGGAGTCAAATAGCGACCACGGACAGCTCCTGTATAATGACAGTCACAGGATCAGCACCTTGACAGCGACTATGACACTTAGGGCTCTATAGGGTGATCTGTCACTGTCTGATTGAACAGCCTCATGGAAATGACATTTTACAATTCTTCGCATTATTTACTAACGAAATTCGTTAAGGCAAGTAATTTGGTGCTTTTAAAGTCATGATATTCAGATGCTCGCTCTGCGTCTCCAGGTGCCTGCCGCGATGTCACATATAGTCGGCTTAATAAAGTCAGTGATCACTCAAAGCTAAAACTATTTAAAAAAACTCTCATTCATTGAGTTTTGGTGGATTCTTCCGGACCACTCATTCATAGTTAACTGCGGGGGGCTTCGCATGTTACATTACAGGGCTGATTGTCAGAGAAGCAACAATGTATCCATGACAACAAACTGTTACAGTAGGTAGCAAAAAGTTGCTGCGGTGTTTTGACAACGTTAACAAATAGACTAAATTAGTTGAATTCACATGTTTAAGGTTAACTTTACACCTCCAGATAGAGTTAACAATGGTAGAGTTGATTGATCAGTGACTTTCTCCCGAAAAACAGCGAGGAATAGAACGACATGCAGACTAACGTACGGAGAGGTGGACTATTTTTTTTCACAGCGGGGCTATTTTATTAGATAATATGTATTTCTGTTTAATTAAAAACTACATGAAAATTATTGTGTATTTCTCTTTCATATTGTCATTATTGGTAACCGTTTTATAAAAGCAATACATCACTCCAGTCCGTGATATACGCTTATTATACCACGCTAAGGGGGTTTTCGGCCCTCCGCTCCGCGTCGGGCCGAAGAACACCCCTTAAGCTGTGGTATAATTGAGCGTATATCACGGCCTGTCGTGATGTATTGCTTAATTAACACTGACTATTACTGTACTGTACAAGATTTCCAGTTTTGTCGCGCTGAATGCCATTGGTGTATCACACTGGGCTGTTTTGATTTAGATTTCAACATTACTAGGTAAAATGTTAGTGAAAAGTTAAAGCCGTACAATACTGTTGTCACAGCAAGAAGGATGTGCACATTTTTATGTGTACAGTAAATTAATTTTTGTAGCAATATGTTACATGCAGGGTGAAGTGGTAAATCCAGTAAACTGTGGATATACTGGTAGTTTTAGCCACCTTTTGTGATACTGTTGATCTGAACATAGGTGAGTAAACTCTCAGCCTTACTTCAAAGAGGTGATAAAGGAGTTACTTGGGTTTACCCTCTAACTACACCCCTGGTTATATGTAAACAGAAAATACACCTTTCACCTGTCATGTGAAGTCATACAGAAAAAAATGGTGCACAATGGCCATGTGATTTCTACTTCCTCACTGTCACTACTGGCAGGACTAATTTAGAAAATAGAATTATTCCATGCCATAGACATGAATTAAATATACAAATATGTCTGACAGATTTTGATAATTGAATGGATCATTGTACATGTAATGCTTGATGAAAGAATGTTTTGAAGTTGAGAAGAATTTGAGAATTTTACTGAAATCAGCTCATCAGTTTTGATTAGACCAACACATGCAAGTGGTTATTGTACAGCTGCAGGCAATTGTACTTAGTGTTTGTGCACACGTGTATCAAAACACATGCAATTTGCTTGAAAGAAGGAGGAATTCTGATCTGTTTGTGAGCAAGAAAACATATTGTTCAGAGGTTTGAAACTCATGTTTTGAAAAAAGCAGTTCTCATTTGAGAATTGGGCCAAAGTTAATGAGAAAAACTGGAAATTTTAACCAGTAAATACATGAATACATGCAGATACAGCACATATAAAGAGGAGACTTAGTATACTCTTAACTGAGTGCTGCTGTCAGTATGATAGCAATGAGGAGAGGCGTCACTGAAGGCTCAGTCTGCACTGTCCATGGCACTGCTCAGTATACAGCTGAGTTTCTCAGTTTTTTTCTCGGCCAAGAACCCTTACAAGATACAAAATGTATTATTCTTTGAACTATGAAGGCAAATTTTAGAGTTAATGTTTGGAGGTTACAACATTAAACATGTAATGAAAATGTTTCTCTGCCATAGTCAACACAAAATACTCACATGGAAAGAGTGAATATGCATCATTAATGGGTGACATATGGTTCACAACACACAACACGTGTTGGACTGGCAGGAAGAATTTATATATATGCAACACTTTATGTACTATGTCTGAGCAGGAGAATATAACTCATAGCATTTATGAAGCACATATGAAGACAAGAGTTTGTCCGTTTAATGCCACAAGAGGAATATACCCTTAAAGTGTGCCCTTTTTGTATTTTAAAACCCCAGACGGGTCATTTTTACATCTAAAATACTTCAAAGATTAAGCATCAAAATTCTTCCTGCCTGTCCAACACGCATAAACCATATGTCACTCATTAATGGTGGATACTGACTCTTTCAACATGAATATTCTGTTTCAATATGGTGCAACATTTTTAATACATGTTTAAACGTTTATAATCTCCAAACATTAACTGTGTTTGTCTTCATAGTCCAAAAACTGATATTTTGTATCTTATAAGGGCTCCTTGGTCAAGAAAAACTGAGAAACTCAGCCTTGACCTTTATATTTAATTAGTATGTCATCTATAAACTATTTTGGATTTACAAATGGGCAATTTTAGATTTTGGTTTAAAGCTAAAAAAACACAAAAAAGGCACACTTTTAAAAGATTATTCCCCCCTGTGGTATCAATGGCAACACTGTCACTGTCCTCATATGTGCCTGAGTTCTATTCTCCTGGCTCTATTTGATAGAGCTAATTTAACTTCCAGGTCAGCTGTCTGCCTTTCTGCAGTTTTTCAAATCAACAAGTAAGAAATAAAATAAGAGCAAAATTGATCCTTCTTTAAAAATAGTATAATTTCTCTCTTGTTTTTATTTCTGCCAGCAAAAAAAAGAAAGAAAAAGAAAATTAGCTCTCTTTACTATTTACCCATTTTCTTTTTGGTTTAAAAGCACTCACCTATGAATTACTGGTTAAAAATTACATATTTATGTAGCCCTGTGGCTCTTTATTTCATTCCTTTATTTACAGAGATTAAAAGTTGATAATAAATAATAGTTCATAAGATGTAATATGTTTTAAAAATGTTGTATTATAACATGTTAAAAAATCATTCTATGTAACCGTTAAAAAGTCAGAGGTTAAAGGGTGGTGTTAGTTTTAGAAAACAATTCATAGGGTTATAGGCACAAAGAGCAGGAGACAGTGTTAATTTTTGGTGCAGTAGAGCATCCTCTCATTCTTTTCTTTGTACAAACAGCCCTGAGCCAATCCTGTCCTCACCTTGTTCAGGTAGGAGGTGCTTAGCGTCAACTACGGCGCATCAAAGATGATAGCAGCAGAGCCGTTTTATCGCGTCGAGCAGGAGAGCTGTAGGCTGTAAAGTAAAACACTCTAAACTCCCAAGACTGACGAAGAGTCGTCGGTGGTGAAGTGTGTTACTCTGAGAAGCTGCCAGAGGTAAATTAATGTGTTTTATGTACTACTGTTATTTGAAATGTGTAAAAACGAGCTAAAATCTAATCGCTGCTAGCCGTTAACTCAGCATGTTCATAGCCTTTCATACTGTTGATTTTGCATTGCGGCTAGCAATTGCTAATGATGTCGTTTATATACTGTGGGTTTTCGCCACGAGTTAGCCTGTAGCGCTGATAGTAACCGTGCGTTCAGACCAAACGCGATGGAAGCGATGAACGCGACAAGTTTCTATTCAAAATCAATGTAAATGGCGCGATGACACGCGATGTTGCTTTGGGCGACGCGATTCGGGCGATAAGCGCGACGCGATGAAGCGATGAAGCGTCCATCGCGTCCATCGCGTCATCGCGTGTGTCGCTTGAAGTTAAAAAATTTGAACTTTTCAAGCGACATCGCGTGACGCTGTGCCGCGACATCCAATCAGCGTTGACCTCCAACCACGTCACCGACGTAGTTACGCCAGGCGCTCATTTCAAATCATGGAGGAGAAACTTATTGTGGCTGTCTGCGGTCTCCCGGAGCTGTATGACACTACGTCCTACTTTTACAGGGACCGGAACAAAAAAGATGCTGCCTGGCAGAAGGTCAGCGAGGAGATAGGGCTTCACGGTAAGTTGTGAATATTTAGCTTGTTTATAGCTATCAAATGTGACTCTGGAGCATGTTAGCAACGGTTAGCACTAGCATGAATTCACATTACAGCAGACCGCCAGTCTACGTTACTGCATACTGGTGCATACACCTTACCAGCACTAAAAGGTCATTACAGTTAACTATAGCTTGTTGATTTGTTTATGCATTGTCAGTGGAGGTATGTCGGAGGAAGTGGAAGAGCCTCCGGGACACATACCTGAGGGAGAAGAAGAAGGAGGGAGAGAGAAGGAGTGGGTCAGCAGCAGGGCAAGGGAAGAGATGGAAGTACTCTGCGGTCCTGTCTTTCCTCGACCCCTTCATAACACCTCGGGAAACGAGCAGCAATATGGCTCGGGGGGTCGAGGAAGACGGGACCGCAGAGGAAAGTATGATTGACGAGGGACACGACAGAGATGAGGCAGCAGCAGCAGGGCCATCATCAGTTGAGGTTGAACACCAAGGTTGGCTTACTAGTATGACACATGTTCAACACTGTATTTTCTGGAGGATTAGAAGACAGTTTAATTTTAGAGTATAAAATGTTATAAATTCATTATGACACTTGAAAATCATATTGTGATTTTAACAGAGAAATGTATAGGAAAACCTTGAACAATATGCCATAAACTGCAATGACCTAAATCATCCACATATCTTTTAAATAAAAAATACAGTAAGTTATGTATGTCACAACTACAGATCAGTCCTCAGATGATGGCGATGCTCCTCCTGCCACTCCTGACTCTCCTGCTGATGGCCCTTCTGCTGCTGCCGGAGGCCCTGCTGCTGGCCCCTCACAAGGCAGATCAAACAGTATGTACATAACATAAGCAAAACAATAATTCATTCAACATTTTGAATATTTTGTTATTTTTTTAGAGCATCTTACACACCACATAAAATCAAATCCATCCCTCTCTTCTCTCAAACCGTCTCTACAACTTGCAGCCTGTCAGTCGGTCACCAGGGCAACACTATTGTTTTTGTCGCTGAGGAAACATGTGATGTCCTTCCTGTTATGTTGTTGTCATTAGTACCACTGTGTTTCATACTGTAATATTTCCCTGTTGATAGTCTGGTAACCGTTTAATCCCTATATAAGCAGAATAATGTTTATACTTTTTGATTGCCTGACACTTTTGATTCCTATGTTTGTGTTTTCACTAGTGATGTTTTTCAATTTACAGTTGCCTGGAGGTCCCGGAAGAGAGCCAGGGAGAGGGACGAGGACAGGAGGATGAGGATTGAGGAGCTCCTCATCCATTCCCTGGACAGGGAGAAGGCCCCACCTCCAGCTCCACCACCAGCCTGCGAGGATGCCCAATTCCTCAACAGCCTGCTTCCTTCCCTGAAGAGGTTGCCAACACCTCAAAAGGAATTTGTAAAATTCCAAATTCATAAACTAATTTATGAAGCGGGCACTTACACCCTCAATTTGGAGTCTGTAGCTGATTAGCTAAGTGGCTGACAACCTCTTCAGGGAACGAACCAGGCTGTTTTTTTTGTTTGTTTTTACTGTTAAAAAATATATTTTTTTTAAATAAATTATTTCAATTACATTCTTTTTGTTCTGTCCTCCTTTTTGTAGTTGATGATGTACAGATGTCAAAAAACATTCAATTAATTTCAAATTTTATTATAAACTTCTTATATATAAAATATATATAAAAAATTATTGTCTCATAAATTGAAGATATGGCATGCATTGGTAAAGTAAAGGGTTTTTTAGTTATTAGAACATAGTTTATTACAACAACTGCAGGACTTCTACTCTGTTAGAATGTTGGGTGGCTCTTAAAAGAGCCGTTTTGGGATGCTTGTGCACTAGATGCTTTCTTGCCAGGGGACCTTTCCTTCACTGGTGAAGTAGGAGGTGAAGGTCTCCCGCACCCTGATGGCCTCTCTTGCTGCGTTGTTGGATGCAAGTCTTCCCAGCCCTGGCAGAGGTTCCACTTCACCACCTGGGACGCTCCCCGCCACTGCAGCTGCTGGAGTTGTCTGTCGCAGGAAGTTGTGGAGAAGACAGGTTGCCTTCACACATCTCTCTGCAACTTCTGGCTGGACCTCCACAGCACGCCGGTACATCCTCCACTGTGACGCCAGGATTCCAAAGGCATTCTCAACAACCATGCGTGCTCTGGACAGACGGTAATTGAAAATGCGACGCTCTCTGGGAAGAAGGCGCCCAGGGAATGGCCTCATCATGTTTCTGCGCAAAGGAAAGGCCTCATCTGCAACAAAAACATGTGGCTGTGGTCCGCGTTGCTCCGCTCCTGGTAGGGGCAGGTCAGCAGGCAAATGGAGGGTGCCAGATTTCAGGGCTTGGCCAAAGGCAGAGTTGGCCAGAATGCCACCATCACTACTCCTCCCATAGCCTCCGACATCAATGACCCGGAACCGGTACTCAGCATCCACAACCGCCAAGAGAACGATCGAATAATTTCCCTTGTAGTTGTAGAACTGTGATCCCGAGTTTGCTGGGGCCTTCAGCACAACATGCTTCCCATCCACTGCACCGCAGCAGAGAGGGAAGTTCCACCGCTCCTCAAACCTCCCAGCAATGGATCTCCACTCTTCTGTTGTGGGCACAGGCATGAAGTCATCCACAAGGCTGTCCCATATAGCACTGACCACATCTTGCACTATTGTGGAGACAGTGGAGACTCCAACACGGAAGCTGTCTGCGATGGTCCTAAATGAGTCACCTGTGGCTAGATATCTGCAACACAAAAATAATGATATAATATTAACTGTTTTCCTATAGGAATCTATGAAATTAAAAATTACAAACATTAGCAATATATTTGCATGTATACATATATATATACATATAGGGACTTACATAATTTAGATATAATACATCAATAACTATTAAAATTATTATGATAAGAAATTAGAGGGGCTAGGACTCAGGTTTATACTTTTTGAACAGACAGGAGTCATTCATTTCTTTTGTTTTCATACTTATTAATTATTTTGGGGGTTTTTTTCTATATATTTTGTCATTGTAGTTTGTTCATGTTCCAGAAAAGTGCTTTGAGAACAGAGAATACTAAAATCAAAGCATAAAGACCGGGGGAAAAAACATTTTCAAGTTTGTTTTAATTAGAAACACTTAGCACATGTTGCATTGGATTTATTTTATGTATTTCGTTCATTTTCATAAAGAAATTATGACCAACTAACCGGAGACAGATGGACAGGCGCTCCGCAGCTGGGATGGAGCGCCTGTAGTTGGTATCCAGGCGGGAGATCCTCCCGCCGATACGGGCCAAAAGGTCCTCAAACTGGGCCAGCGTCAGCCTGAAGTACCGCTGGAAACGGCCGTCATCCAGACGCAGCTCCTGGATGAGGTGATGATATTCACCCAGCTGTGTGCGTCTTCGGAGGATATCATGCACCCAGACACGGCGGCGTTTGGGTCTCCTATCCAAATCGGACGTCCACAACAAGTAAAGAGCAGCAACAGTTGTTATCTCAGCCATGGTTGACGAGAGAATAGCGGGAGGTGAAGAAAATAGCGGGAGGTGGGTTGCGTCATTGCGCGATGAAGCGATGAAGCGATTATCCAAAATGTGAACATTTGTGATCAAGCGACGCGATACTCGCGTTGCGAGCGATTTCATCGCCTCCATCGCGTTTGGTCTGAACGCACGGTAAGAGGAGTTATTTGATTCAGGACTGGACATTTGCCATAAGGGAGAGAGTGAGGACCGGGAGAGCCCTGGACCGTGGGAGAGAGACTGTAGCTGCTGTACTGGAGAGCGTGTTTCCTGCCTCGTGGTGCTGCTCACTTCATCCTGACCGCTGAAACTACATCGTGCCCTCTGCCCTGTTTCCCCATCCCCCACATCTCTGACTGTTGGATTTGTAAGTACTTTTGCACGTGCTCTTTTAGTTTGCGCTGGTAACCCAATGAAGCGGCCTTTCGTTTTTGGCCTCACCGCTCACGAGCATCGACCGGGCCTGCAACGTTTTATTTTATTTTTCATTTTCTTTAATAGCCCGGTGTGAGTGTGTGTGGGCTGTGGACATTTTAGTTTATGGTCATTTTCATTCATTTTCACCTTCCTTCACTGATCTAATGTGGGTCAAAATTGTGAGATCCTTGTGTGGTTTCTGAACATTGTTACCAGTACACATTTAAAGGTCAACAGTGAACCAGCTAACTAATTTGAATAACATTACACAACTGTGTAATAAACAACTGTGACTGTTAAATTAAATCTGAGTTTTCATTATAAGGTTAATACTTTGTGGTTACTTAAAATACAGGTTACTCAAGACACTTTAAAGGGGAAGTACCTAGATTTGTGCTACTTCTTAGATGTTATTGGAGGCACCGCCAAATTATTTCATATTCTTATTTAGGTCGTTACTGGTATATTGCGCCAAATCCAGACGAACTCAGGCCCCGTTCCAGTGTACTGCAACACCCCAATCGATTGTCAATCACTACCAATTAGCTACCTGGGGCCGGGGTTACATTTATTCTTCAGAGAGGAAACTGGTGTCCAGTGACTGTTACAATAAGTGTTTGAGTAAACGGGACATTACAACCTTCAAATATTAATTCTGTATCAGTAATTTTTTTAGGGATGAAAGGGATGAAGATATTGCCAACTGCTGATTGATGGCCTGACGATGGTTGTTTGGAAAATTTTAACATATGGCCCAACTCTAAGTGATGGATATTTTTAACTACTCACACCTAATTAGTGGTGAAAATGATCAATAGATGAATTGATAATGAACATAATTGTTGCAGGAAAGATTGAACTTGAAAAATAGGTCCAAACATGTGGACATGTGCTCCACATGTGAACCCATTTGCACCCAACAGTACTTGTAATTGAACACAGATTTCCCCTACTCTTTCACCTCTGCATAAGAACATACATACAACTACATAAGAACACTGCAATGTTTTTTTGTTTTTTTAACTTGCAACAGGTTGGTCTTCTTTCGTGGAAGAGACGCGCGGAGGTGTGGAGTTTCTCCTGTCAGCTGCCAGGTTGAACCAACGAATTGCGTGTTTGAGGATTTCTTTTTGAGTAGCAACAGGGGCAGCGTGTTTTCTTTTTTAATAGCATCTGAAATCCCACAAACAGATTTTCACACAAAATTTCATGAACCCCCATTGAAAACACTAGTTGTAAAGTTTTAAAAAGATGCGTATAACCATTGGCTTTTAAAGTGAAATTTTTCTGCCTGACATTTTAGGTGTCCTCCTTTATATTGTTGACACAACTCAAAACGCAAATCTCATGTCTTAACAGTGAATATAAAGCTATAGCCAGATTCATGTTAGGTTAGCTTTGTGGAAATACTGGAAACGTGTAAACAGCTTATATGGCTCTGTCAAAATCTAACAAAGTCCACATAACTGCACCCCTACAGCCCACCAATCAACACTTTATATTTTGCTTTCACTGTTATAACTGCCACAGCCACTGTAACACTTGCCCCCACCAAGGGGGCGATGGTAACACTCTGACTTTCTTGCATTAAATTTAAATATTACTCTTGTCCTTATTGGTGAAAGTCTATCAAGTGTGTTACTACTTAGTGCACATATATGTTCATGGTCATATCAAAAGATGACTTGTGTATTTCAAGTGCTCTGTGAGTTATACAGGAAAAAATAAAACATGCACTTGCCCCAGGTTTCCCCCATCTTAAAATATTGAAATGAAAAATTTAATTAGGGGGGGCCACCCAAAAGCTCCCCAGGAACCCTTTTTTTTTAACCCTGCATTTTTTCCTTTTTTCTTCTTTTTTTCTTTTTTTCTTTTTTTCTTTCTTTTTTTTTCTTCTTCCGAGGAAATCCTTATTTTCCAAAATGCAGGGAAAAAGGGACCAAACTTTGAAACCAAAGGGGGGGTTCCAGTCCCATTTTCCAGATTCCCTCAGCTGAAAAAAAAAATACAGGCCAATATTTCCGGGATGGTGGCGTTTTACAGCAAAGCCTTTTTTAAATTTCAAAAAAATTTTAAAAAAAATTCATAAAAAATCAATTTTTTATGTGCTACGGGTTTACAATTTTCACCCCCAAATGTAGCCCCAAATACTAAAGAAATTTTTTGTACTTTTAAAAACCTATTGAAAAATTTTAAATTCCCAAATCACTTTTTTTTTTTAAAAAAACCTGTAAAACTTTTTTTTAAAACCTATCTCCCCCCAAAATTTTTTTGGCTCAATTGGCACCCAAACTTGTCCCCAGGCATCTTAAAGGACTTTTCCTACACAAACGTTTCCAAAAACAGTTTTTTTTGATTTTTTAAAAAAAATTAAACCTACAGTGCCCCCAAAATTTTTTGGATTTTTTTAACGGTATTTTTAAACCCATATACTTGAAAATTTCTTCCCTTAAAAATAAAATTTTCAATGTTTTTTAAAAAAAAAATGAAAAAAATTTTGGAGCCCTGGGATGTTTTTTTGGAAAAAATATCGGGAAATTTTTATCTCAAAAATGTTTTTTTTTTTTACCCCCTTTTTTAAATTTTTAAATCTCATCCCCAAACCCAAATTGGAAGGTCAATGCAAAAAGGGTCATTTTTAAACTTCAGTTTTTCATTTTTGGAAAGAAAAATTTAAAATCATTTTTTAAAAAAAAACAAAATGCCAACATCTCCATGCGGGCCCTAGATGAAAATTTGTGTTTTTTTGGGGGGTTTTTTTTGTCTAAAAAAATAAATTTTTTAAACGCCATTTAAAATTCTCCCTTTACATGAAAACAGTGCTGTCTTGCACCAGGGGTAAACGGGGCTTTGGGTAATTTGTGAAGTTTAAAAGTGGTGTTTCCATTTCCCAATTTGCTCAGTGTTTTTGGGAGGATGGTTTTTGGTTTTAAAAGGTTTTGGAGTTCAAGCCCCCCAGCTTTTTAAAAAACTTTTTCCCTTTATGAGAAAAAACCCTCCCCCAAAAATTTTTTCAAAAAGGGGCCCAAGCCCCATGCCGGGATGCCCCAAACCGGGAAAAAACCAAAAAGGACAATAGTCCTGATGGGGGCCCCGTTTCAGAAAACCCTTTAAAATTTTAAAAAACTTTGAAAATTCACAAAAAAAATAAACCAAATGTGTTTCAGTTTTTGGAAAATTTTTTCACTTTAAAATTTGTTTTTTCCCAAGGGGCCAATGGATGGCTGCTGCCTGGCCCCTGACCCTTTTGGCCCTTAGCCCAATTTGTAAAGGGCCAACCATGAACTGCCACTTCCCCAATTACCCTCAGGGGGATAAAAGATGGATTTCGTTTTTCAGAAGTCTTTGGTTCGAGCCTCAGCGGGGGCCCGGAAAGGGACTTTCAAATGTGAAAGCCTTATTTTTAAAGGTTTTCTTTGCTTTGTGGAATTAGAGATGCTAAGTTTTTAAATAATTAGGGTTTTCGGGGAAAGGTTTTGGGAAGAGACCAAAATTACTTTTATCAACACGTTTCCCTTTTAAACCCCCTTGTCTTTTTTCCCCTGTTTTTTTGGGCCCTTAGCTTCAGTCAATTTGAAAGATTTTTCTTGTCCCAAAAAAATTTTGGGTTCAACCCCTCAACTGTTTGAAAAAATGCACATTAGTTTTGCTACCTTTTTTTTCATTTTCCTACATTTCTGCTTGTTGGCTCAAAAAATTCCCTAATTTTGTTTTAAAATTCCCCGGGCCCCCCCCCCGGCCCTTTTGCTGGGCAGCGCTATAATTTCATTATGCCCTCAAAGGACATGTTTTAAAAATTTTTTTAAATTGTCCCCAAATTCATATTGGCAAAAAGAAATGGGCTTCCGGGAAATTTACGATGCCCCCAAATAGGGGAAACAAGCATAATGTGGATCTGTCTGCAGTGTATTTCCCCTTTTCACTTCCCCTTCCCTTAAAATTTTTTCCAAAAAGGAAATTATAAAAAAAATTTTGCTTTGTGATTTAAAAAAAATTTTTTTATATCCATTGACATTTCTGGGGGCTTTTTAAACATGCATTTCTCTGTCACTTGCCCCTGAGCCCCCTCTTTGTTCAGGTGTGCTGTGGGAAAAGCAGAAGGGAAAATAAAGCTATTTGTGTAGGGTTTGTTTGGGTTTTTCGGGGTTCCACAGGGAAAATTTGCGGTCAGGGAAAATTTTAGGGTTTTGGGAAAAATTTTTTCTTTGTTGGTGGGTTTGTTCCACCGGGAAAGGGGTTTAAACACTTTTTGACCACTGAAGCAGCTAGGTGTTTATTTGGAGTTAAAACCGTGTGGTTTTTTTTTTTGGAGTGTTTTTGGGAAAAAACTTTTTTGGGTTTTTTTTAATGGACACTAAAGGATTTTTGTGAGGGGAAAAATTAAAATGGAAAAAAGTGTTAAAAACTGGAAAGGGTTTGGGACTCAGACTTTTGTTTTCATCAGACAGGGGGTAAAATTCAAAGTGTTTCCAAATTAGATCCCCCCGGGTTTCCCAGCACCTCAGGGGGGCCTTAAAAGTTTTGGGGTTTTTTGGCCTCTACATGCGCTTGCAGAAATTTAAATTCAGGTTTGGTGGTTTTTTTTTTTTTTTTTTTTTGGGAATGCTGCAATGTTTTTTGACCCCCCCAGCTTTTGACCATCCCCCCAGTGCCCTAAAATAAAATTTCCCAATTTAGATGTTATTTCTTTTAATCAAATTTTTTAAAAGTTATTTCTTTGGGTCAAGATGTTTTTCACAATTCCCTTCCCCCCCAAAAAAGGCCAAATTTCTTGGCAGCCTTTGGGCTAAAGGATTTTTTTCCCGTTGATTTTGAATTAATTTTCCGCCCCCCCTTCTTTCTTTGGAAAATTATGGGGGGCCAGGATGCCCCGGGGCACCCGCCTTTGTTTTCAGGGCCCCCCCAATAATTGCCAGTGGGGGAAAATTTAAAAATTACATACATACACACACAGATTACATTCAAATATTGAGAAATACTAAAATGTGAAACCAAGATTCCACAGGTTTTTAAGACTAAAAAAAAACCCCCAGATTCAAACCCCAAAAAAAAAAATTTAAATTAAAGAAAAGAAAAATTTAAAAATTTTTTAATGGGGATGAAAAATTAAAAAAAAAGGGGGAAAAAATAAAACTCACCAAAACTCTGCCTCTGTCGTGAATGGGCGGGAAAACTTTCACCCAAGACCTAAAAATTCCCTCCTCCCCCTTTCATCAAATTTCCAGTGGGGGAAACTGAACGGGTCAGGCATGTCTGGTCTGCCCCGGTGGGGTTTTGAGCTTGTCGTAAAAATAATTACTTTGGCTATTTTTGTTCTTGCGGGTGTTTTTATGAATTCCACCCAGGCTCATAATGTGGACTTATGCAGCTGAAAAAAGGGAAAGGGTTAGAATATAAAACCAGAAAAGGATGAGTTTTTTTGTCATCTCTTTCAAGATGCGGGTTGACTTATTTTTGCCCACATATTTGTCAGCTTTTTTAAAGATGGGGGAGGGGAGAGGCCCAACCCGACACTTTTTCCCCAGTGCTGAGCAGCGGGACAGGAGGACAAAAAGTTTCACCCCCAAAAGGCGTTGATTTTTTTTAAACTTTTCTGTAGCGGGAGGGGGAAGCGAGGGCCCCCTTTATTCGGGGAAGCGCTTTTAAAAAAAGTTTTTTAATGTTATAAATCCATGAGGTTGGTGAACTTTTTGTGTGTGTCATAAAAAAAAAAAGCAGGACGAGCAAAAAATACTTTTTTGGGACAGGTTTTGCTGTTGTGTTGGGTCACCCCCTCTTTTGTTCTTTTGATCCCGGACTCATAAAAATGAAATAAGGGTTAGGTTTTGATTTATTACAGCAGTTAAAAAAAAAAATAGCATTTTGCACCCCAGCAGGGCCAAATTTTTTTTTGGTGGGGGTTTGGAAAATGGGGGTTAAAATTAAAAAAAAAAGGTTTTTGTTTTTTTTTTTATGTTAAAAACTACATCGGAAATCCCCCCTATGAACGAAAAATTAAAAAACAATAGAAAAAAACCCCAAAAGCTAGAACTTCTATTTTTTTTTAAAAAATCTTTGCATTTTTTTTTAAACTGAAAAATTTAACATTAAGCTTTTATGTTGCTTTTTAATTTAAGGGTTTAAAAGGGTTTTGCACTTTTATTTTTTTAAAAAAAAATTAGGAAAAACACCTAAAAGGGTGTTTTTTAAAAAAAATTTGTTGCCCCCAGGGGGGAAGGCTTGGAAACAATGTTCATGTGTGAGGTTTTTGGGGTTGGATGGTCCCACCTCACCCTTTCATTTTGGGGCCAAAATAAAACCCCTTTGATTTACACATTTTACAAAATCTTGTGCTGGGGGGGCTATGTGCTTTTTTACACAGCATTTATTTTTTATGGTGAAAAATAGGGGAAAACGTGCAATTTTCTAAAGGGGAAATTTGCATCAATGAAAAATAGGGCATTTGGGGAAAATCTACATCGCCTTTACTTTTATTAAGCATCTTGGGGCAATGTGCAGTTTACATTTGCAACTTCTTTTAATGTGCGGTACAGAAAATTTACTTTTTCCTTAAAATTTTGCAAAAAACCCACCCACTTTAGCCCAAATTTAAACTTTGAAATTTTAAAAGGTTTCATTGCGTCACTATACCTAAAAACATTTTAAATTTCATTCTTTTCTTTTTTAATGTTTTGGCCCTTTGTAAAAATACTGTACGTTCCTTGTTATTACTAATTTTGTGAGTTTTTGTTGAATACTGTACATGTTTTGTTGTTGTAATTTTCTACGTCTTGTTTTTTGTTGATGCTAAGCCAAAAAAGGACTCCAGATGGAAGGGGAGTTCTTGGCTTAGTAGTCAATATCCATTGGCCCCCTTTTTAAAAAAAATTAAATAAAACCAATTAATTAATTCTTTTCATTCTTTAAAAAATAAAAAAAACTTTTTATTATTGCAATATACAAACTATATGAAAATTTTTTAAAATTTTTTTAAAATTTTATTATAAGTATCTGTCCCTTGTACCCCCCTTTTTCAATAAGAAAGCAAATTCTATACCCTATAAAAAAAAATCCTTTTAAAAAAACTCTGTAAAAAAGTAAACCCATGGGGTTTTCCCCCCAACATGCTTTTGACAAAATGTTGGGGAATTTATTGGGGGTTGGGGCAAAATAAAAGGGCTCTGATTGATGACCCCTTGTTTTTTTTTACCCCACCCACATTTTGGGGGAACCCTTTTTGTTTTGAGGGGGTTTTAGTACTTTTCGCCCCCGTTGGTGGGGTTAATCGGGTTTAATTTTTTGGAAAATGTTTTAAAATGGTTTAGGGAAACACGGGTTTTTGGGGCCTTTTGGGGGGAAGTTTTGGCTTCCCCTTTGGTGTGTTTTGGGGACAAAAAAGGTCGGGAAAACCCCAGGGTTACAGGCTTTAATACATTTTAAACTTCTTAAAAAAAGGAAACGGATCGAAAATTTTTGAATTCATGGGGGGTTTCAGGTATTACTCACCAGAGCGGGCCAATGGTGTCGGGAGCTGTACCTTCCCCCTCCCCCCGGTCGGTCTTTTAAAACCGGCGGGGTTGGGAGGGAGTTTGCTTTTTGGGTTAGTCTCCGGTGTTCCATCTGTGCAGGGTGGTGGAGTGGGTGGCGGGGGTTTGGAGAAAAACGGGGAAAGGGAAAGGGGGGGGTGGCGGGGGGGGTTTATTTTTGGAAGCTTGCGATTTTTGGGGTTGTGGGTTTGGGGGCCTGGTCCCTTGGCTTTCTTTTTCGGGGGGGAAACCTCCTCCTCGCGGGTTTTTCATCCGTTTTTCCCAAAGAAATGGGACAAAAAAGGTTGGTTGGTTTAAATAAGCCCCCTTTTTAAATTTTACATTGAATTTTTTTTAATGGCCAAAGCGGGTTAAAGTAGTGAAATTTTGGGGGGAAATGTGGGGTTTGGGGCCCTTTTTCGGGTTTGATTGTTTTTTTAAGAATTTTTTGTCAGAACAAGATATCTTTTATTGAGGGGGGAGGAAATTAAAACCCTACTTTTTTCGGGAAAGGGGCCTCTAAAACAGAACCCCAGTTTTTGCAACATTATGCTTGTATATATTTTATTTCCCAAAAAAAAAAAATAAACCCAGCAGCTCCAAAGAATTTAATGTAAATATGTATCAGAAAAAAATAATTTTTAATTTAATTGTAAATGCCCTCTATAGGGAGGGCAGGAAATCAAAAACAAAAATTTTTTGAAAAAACCTAATTTAAAAGGATAGATTTTGTTTTTTATTCTGTATTTTATTTTGTCAAAAAACAAAAAAAAATGTGTTAGGCTCTGTGTAAACTTTTTTTGGAAAAAAACAAACATCCCAAAAAAATTTCCCACAAAAAAAAAGCAGTTTAACTTACTGCCTTTTTCCCCCTCAGTTTAAGCTAGCCTTCCCCAAACTAGTTTTCCCATGTTTTTTGCTTTTTTAAAATTTTGTATAGCATAAAAATAAAAGGGAGGGCTATTGTGAAACAAAAGGGGTTCAAAGATTTTCCGGAAAACTTTTTAGGAAAAAATTTATTTATATTTAAATCGGCTTTATTTTTCCTTTTTGGTCGAATTTCCTCTTCGATTGGAAAATCCAATGGGGGCTGCATGTGGGGTGACTTTTTTAACGCTGCCGTCCCTTTCAATTTTTCTGATCAAAAAATTTAAATGTGTCACACATCACAAAAATTTTCGAATTAACCAAAATAAAAAACAGAGTTGTTACAACAGAATAGGGGTTAAAGGGGAATTTTTTAAAAAGTTAAAATTTATCTCCTCTTATGGTTTGCGGGGGTCTGTTTTTAAATTAACCCCCAAAAAATCCCTTTTTAAGGATCCTTTAAAAAGTGAAACCCAAAAAGAAATTTTAAAAAATGTTAAATTTTTAAAAAAAAAGGAAAAAATTACTTGAAAGGGTTTTTTTACTTGAAATTGGGTTTTTTAAAATTTTTTTTTTTTTGGTTTTTTAATGGGGGTTTACTGGAGAAAAAGGTTTTTGGGGTACTTTTTCCATCAAAACAGGTAGTAAATCAGTGTGCCCGGGAAAACTTCTTTTGGCTCAGGGGGGTTTTCAGGGGTTTTTTTTTTTAAAAATGGGCCCCCCCCTTTTTAAAAAAACATCGCACCAAAACCCAAAATTTTTTTCTTTTTTTTGGATCTATGAACCTTCCCCGGGTCGCATCGAGAAGGGAACTCTCGATTTGCCAGATTTTTTAAATTTGCAAAACTCTGGCGGGATTCATGTTTCAGTTTCTGACAGGAAACACAAGATTTCCCTTTTAAAAAGTAAAGGCCCCCTTTATACAGTTTTTTAAAAGAAGACGAAAACTGAAAATCGGGTTTTTGGATAAACACTGACCCTAAAGGCCTTTTGCACCCAAAGGGGGGGGTGGAACTGTCGTTTCCAGAACCTTGTTTATTCTTTAATTCTGTTTTTTGGGATTTAAGACCAAAAAGGCTAATTCAGTGTGTTGGGTCAAAAATTATTTGGGTTTGGTTTTTTTTAAATGACCTTATCTGTGAATTTTAAAAGTTTTTTTCCCTTTGGAAGGGAATTAAACCTCCAAAATTTAAAAAGGCGGGAGCATTTTATGATTATTTTTTCCCTTCTCCTTGGGCCCAAAGGGTTATATTAAACCATTTTCTGGGGTAAAGGACTAATAGACTCCTGTGTACTTCCTCCTTTTGTTTTTTAATGGGAAAAAAAAAGTCATGCCATTTTTTTGTTTTTGTTTGGCTTTTTTTTTTGGGTTGGTTTTTTTGTGCTTTGTTTTTAAAAACCCTTTTTTTGTGAGGGCTCCCAATTAAAATCTCCCTGAATTTTGGGTTTTAAATTTTAGAATTTTTAAAAAATTTCTTTTTTAAATTTGGTGGGATCCCCCAAAAAATAAAATTTTTCCCATTTCATTTTTTACCACCCATCCCGGAAATTAAAGGGTTTGGGGTTTTTTTTTTCAGTGCACAAAACCCTTTGCTGGAGTTTCACGGGAAAAAACAGTGTTTCAGAACCCTCCCAAAAATGGAAGTGAAGGGTTTGATCAGTTTTCACATGTAAAAAAAAAAGAACCCAGAAATAAAAGCAAAAAATTTGCCCCCCCCATGCGGGTTTTTTGGGGGCATAAGTTCCAAAAAACCCCAACATCCCAAAGTAAAAGAAAAAAAAAAGAATTTTTTTTTACACCATGTTTTTACCTAAAATCTTCACTGTAAAATCCTAAGTTTGGGAAACCCACATTCAGTGAACATGCAAAAATGTCTAATTTGTGACAGTGGGGTAAATGGAAATTTGGGGGGACTTTTAGGAGACTTACTTTAAAACCCAGACAAGCATTTTTGGAAAAGGTTTTTTTTTTAATGGTTTCTCTCTAATTGTTTTGTCCCTTTTGGAAAAATGGTCACTTTTTTCACCCTTTTATTGTTTGGGGATTTTGCAAAAAACTGTTTTCCTTCAAACTCCCCAAAAGTTTTGCGGACTAACCAAAAATAAACCCGACCTTCCTGGCCTTTTTCCAATTTAAGGTGAGTAGATTGTGACTGAATTTTTTATTTTTGGGGTGGGAAATGGGCCCCTTTTTAAAAAAATCAATGGAAGGGTTAAAAAGTTTTTTGTCATTTATTTTCCAAATTTTTTTTTTTTTGTTTTTTTGCTGCAGATTTTTAAAGTTTTGCCACAACTTTATTTTGGGTGATGGAGATTGGGCCCAACTCTGGTTTTTGGGTTTACCCTTTTAAAAATTTTAATGCCCCTGGGAAAACTGATTGGGGAAAAAGTGGGTTAAAGAGAGGGGGGGGTGGGGGAGAAAAAAGTTAGGGAAGAATGGGCATTAAGTTAGTCTTCCTGATTGAAACCCGAAACTGAGCTTATTTTTTTTTGGCCCCCCAAAGATGCAAAAAAAACATTTCCGGTGATAAATTTTTACCTTTCAAAAGACCCCCCAGTGATGAAATAAAATCTGTGTCCCTAACCAATTTAAAATTTTAAGCAAAATACTTTTGTGTTCCCGTTCAGTGGGAAAGGGGTTTTTTTACGTGGGTTAGTGATTAAAATTAAAACATCCCCAGCTCTTTTTTTAATTTTATTTTCCCGTATTTTTTTGGGTCAGGCATCTGCATGGAGGGCTATTAAATAGGGTGGGGGAATTTTTGGGGCAAATTTTGGAAAAAATGAAAAATATTTTTTATATTTTCTTTTTGTGGCCCTTTTGTTATTTTTTAGGATTTTTTTGGGGGTTTAATAAAAAAATTGAAATATTTTTAATTTAAGTTTTCCCGAGATTTATTTTAGGGAAATTGTTTTTTAGAAAATTGAAAAAAAAATAAAAAAATTTAAATTTTTAAAAATTAATCGAAAAAATAATCGATTTTGAAATTTTTCGGTTTTAAAAAAAAAAATTTATTTGGTGCGGGGCCCCAATTTTTTGTTTTAAATTTAAAAAAAGCGATTTTTAAGACCCTTTCAGTGGGGTTGTAGTGGTTTAAAACTTGTAGAGTTTTCAAATTACTGCATGAGGGGGTTAATTTTCTAACCTTTCATACTAGAGTTAAAAAAAAAAAACTAACACTGGTTTTGTTTTTTTTAAAAAATTGTTTGAAAATTTTTTCTCAAAAAAAGTCAAAAAATTACACTAAATTAGTTTAAAGGGGGACCAAAATCTCCATTTAAAAAAATAAAAAAAATCTCAAAAAATGTTGAAATCCGTTTTTTAAAATGTGTTTTTAAAATAAGTTTTTTGTTATTTTAAATTTAAACATTTTTAAAAAAAAAAAAATTTGGATTAATCCAAGGGTTTGGGCCCCAAAAATTTTTCCCAGGGGGGCCACATGAGAAACTCTGTTGTTTTCCCCGGGGCCACACAAATTCTTTTCATGCTGTACCCCAGTTTTATCAAATAGATTTAAAAACAGAAAACATACTGAACACTTTTTTTAGTCCCTTTAGGGATTTGTTATATTGAAAAAATCCAAAACCCGCCCTTTTTATTTTAAAACATTAATTTTGCAGGGGGGTCTTTGAAAAAATTTTTTCAGGTAATCTTAAAGCAGCAACCAAACCAGGGGTTTCTGTGGATTTTTAAAAAACATCCTGTATTCCCGTTTTATCTTTTTAAAAGAACTGTTTTGCTCCCTTTAAAAGCCCGGGGAGGAAAACTTTTTTTTAAAAAATGACAAATTAGTGTTTTTTAGTGAGAACATTATTTGTTTTTTTTTAATAATGCCTGTGGGGTTTCAATGCCAAAAACAAAAAGCATGAAAAAAATAAATGCTGTTTTGTACACACAGAAAAACGTGGATGCTTGGACACAGTTTCATCCCCGTACTCCTGTTTGCATGTTTTACAAAAAAATATTGGGAAAAATTTTTAAAGTCCCATTTTTTTCAAACACATTATTGTTTTATGTTTTTTATGTAACAGAGATAACTAAACCCGTCACGGGGGACCAAGGTTTTAAAAAATGTTAATTTTTTAAACCCGGGAAATTATTGGTATACTAGATTTTGTTCAGATGAAAACCCTGAGTTATTGCCTATTTCTGCCACAAGGGGGGGTATTTCCCCTTTAAATGAGTGCTTTTTGTTCGAGAATTTTTTAAAAAAAAAAAAGGAAAAAAAAAAAAAAAAAAAAAAAAAAAATTTTTTTGGGGAGGCTGAATTTTTTTTTTTTTTTTTTTTTTTTTTTACTGGCAGAAAATAAAAACAAAAGGGGAAATACAAAATCATAAAAACAAATATATAAATAAAATAAATTAAAAAAAAATTTAAATTATTTTCAGGGGTCAAAATTTTTGGTTTTTTAATTTTTTTTTGGGTTACTTACCCAAAAAAACAATTTTTTTTTGGAATTTTAAAAAGTCAGGGAGCAGTTTACAAAAGTTTTTTTTTAAAACAAGAAACAAACATCAAAAATTTTTTTTGATGTTTAAACCCAAAAAAAAAACGTTTTTTTTTTTTTTAAAATTTGGGGTTTTAAAAAGTGCTGATTGTCTTTCTTTTGCTGACCCGAAAAAAAAAGAAAGGGAGAAATCCCAAAAAATAATGCTTAAAAAAAAAAAAAAAAAAAAAATAAATTTTGGGGTTATTTTTTTTTGCTTCCTTTTTTAAATTAGTCATTAATTTGAACAATACAGTAAATTTTCAAGTCACTGGGCCCCGGGGGTTTTCCTTTGAGGAAAATTTAAAATGTAAAATTTTTAAACCCGTTTAATTTTTATAGGATTTTTTTTTTTTTTTAAAGAATTTTTTTGCAACAGCAAAATTAAATTTTTTTCGTCGGGAAACACCTCCTAGGAAAAATTTTTTTTCAGTTTTTTTAAAAATTTCACTTTTTTTTTTTAAGTTTACAGTTTTGGTTTAAATAATTTTACAAAAAAAATGCACAAAGAAGCAATCGGGGATATGAAATCTATACTTTAAAAAAACCTTTAGACAGGGAATATCAAAAATAAAGAAAAAAAAAAAAACATGAAAAAAATAAAAAATAAAAAAATAAAAAGGGGGGGGGGTAAATCAAAAGAGGGAAAAATTTAAAGGGGCTGGGGGCAAGGGGGGTAGACTTTAAAAGGGTATTCGTTTTGAGTGCCCCTGGGAATTTTTTGAGGGATGGGGTTTCTTAAAACTTTCTTTTCAATTTTTTATTAATTTAGAAGAAAGCTTCCCTTTTTTAAGTGCAAATTCCCCGATGGGAAGGGGAAAAAGGGTTTTGCATAACGGGCCCTTTGTTTTTATATAAAGGTTTTGGGGATAATGTTTATGTTTTAAATTTGAAAATTTTTTTTTTTTTTTTTTTGTTTTGTTGTTGTTTTTTCAAGATTACTCCCATTTGGTTTTTTTGTAAGGAAAAAAAATTCCCCAAGTAAAAAAAAAATAGGTGTTCAGTTGTTACTTCAAAATTTTGGGTTTAAAAAGGTTTGGGAGTTATCTAACCCTCAAATTTTTAAATCTTTTTTTTTTTTTAATTAATTTTTTGAAGGGTGTATTTCATTTATAGTTTTTTTAAAAAATTTTTTCTTTGTAATTAGGAGGGAAATTTTAAGGAAATTTTGGGTTTTAATAGCTGGAAAAATTTTTTTTTTCCCATTTTCTTTGAGTCTAAGTGTCGTTTTTTCCCTTTGTTGGTCCAGGATTCATAGGTTTTTTACCAGGGGTTTGTTTTCAGAAAAAATTTTTGGAAACGCCCCCTTTCTATGAAAGGGGAAAACCATATGGGGTTTTTTAGTAAAGTTTTGTAATTTTGGCATTTGGGGGATTGTCTAGATTGTTCTTAATTTAATTGAACAGGTGCCTTTGGAATGTTTTGTGTCACCTTAATGTAATTTTCTGAGGGGGAAATTAAATTTTTACTTATCATTAAACTCCTCCAAGGAAGCTGATTTTTTTTTTTGCTGGGGAAGGGAAAAAAAAGGGGAGGGTCTTAAATCGTAATACCAATAAATAAATAAATGAATAAATAATTAAAAATTTTAAAAAAAATAATAAAAATTAAAAAAAAACAAGATCAATTTTGGTGTTATTTTTATTTACTTTTTTTTTTAAAAAACAAATTTTTTTTTTAGTTTTGATTTTTTAAAAACCCAAAAAAGTGGTTAAAAAAGAGCTAATTTTTTTTTTATTCCCCGGGAAAAAAATAAAAAAACAAAAAAGAAAAAATCCAAAAAATAATTTCTAAAAAAAAAAAAAAAAAAAAAAAAAAAAAAAAAAATCTTTTTTTTAGCGTTTTTTTTTATTGGGTTCCCCTTTTTTGTTAATTATTAATTTGAAAAATAAAAGTATTTTCAAGTTTACTGGGGACCAGTTTCCCCTCTGAAAAAAAATAATATGTAATTTTTAACCAGCAATTTATAAAGGGATACTCCCGAATTGTACAGATGAAAACCCCGGGGTTGTTGCCTTTTTTTCTGAGGGAGTAAAGGCCCCCCCCCAAAGTGAGTTGCTTTTTGGTTTTTGAGATTTTAAAAGGGCCCGTGGTTTTAAAAATTTAGGGGGGGGTTTTTTGACCCGGGAAGGGGGGAATATAAATTTTAAAATAAGTATGTTATTTGTTACTTTTTAATCAAACCCTTTAAAATCATAATTTTTTTTTTTGCATTACCCAAAAGGTCATTTTTTAGTTACATAGGGGAAACGGGTCGCTTTTAACGGAGGCCCCCATCTTGGGGTGCGCCATTTTTTCTACGGCCCGTGCAAAGTGGACGCCTTTTCTTTAAACCCCCGCAGTTTAAATACGAAGGGGAGGGCGCAAAAGTTGGGTTTAATGGCCCCAAAATATTTTGTTTTTTTGAAGGCTGACTACTTTCCTTTTTTTGACCAGTGGATGATCATAGTTTTTTTTTACCCCAAAATTTTTTTAAAAAGCCAGGGGGACTTTTGAAACCCCTTTCCTCCAAAAAAAGCAAAAAAACATGAAAAAACTAAACAGCCAAGGTGGGCAGGGGACGGCGGGAAAAAAAAACAAGAAAATAACATTGGGAAAAAAAAAATTTCCACGTACTTTTGAGGGCTTCCTTGACTTCTTACACAAAAATTTATTTAAGGTTTTCCACAGTTTTTTTCCTATTTATGTTTCAGAGGTACAAAACTTTTTGGTTTTGAAAATATTCTTTTTTTTGGTTTTTTCAAAATTTAAATTTTTTTTAAACCCTTAAATTTTTCAACTTGCAATAAATGTTTTTATCTAGAGGGGCACCCCGAGTATTTGAGCAGTTGTCTTGGCCATTAGTCCCCGGGTTAAATGGAGGCATTTGGGCCCAACCTTCTTTTCGAGTCAATCCTTTTCGGTTCCCGCAGTTCCCCTCAATTAAAAATGTTTGGTTTTCCTGTATGGTTTTTTTAGTGTAATCCTTTTGGCCAAAAATTTCATCCCTTTTTCCGTTTTTAATCAAGATGTTATTTTTTAAAAAATCTTTATCTTTGTTTCCCTCTCCTTTTGTCCCCTTTGATCTCTTTCCCAATTTTTTTTTGAGGGGGAATTTCCCAAGTGGTCTTTAAACTCCCCGTGCAAACTCTAATAACCCCGATCCAATCTTTTGTTTGTTCCCTCCACGATTTTTAAAATTTTCCTGAAGTAACATCTCTTTGCCCGTTCCCAAATTAAATGTGAGGGGTTCAGCCAATTTTTAAACCCGCTGAATCATCCTCACAAGGGCCCTGTTTTTGCTTTTTTTATTTGCAGTGTTTCCATTAATCAATGAGACTGTGGCGGCCCGCCCCCCGGCTAAAATTTTGGGCCCCCCCCCAGTCCCCATATTTTTAAGGGGAAAAAAAAACGAATTTTGGGCAAATCGTCAGGGCCCTTTTTCCCCAGGGTGTTTCTTTCGCGCGCATGGTCACGCTCCAAAAGCGTTTGCTCTTTACTTTATACATTTGGGGCGCGAACCAGATTCCCGCGGACACTGGGAAGGCGGGGACGTTCTGACTTAGGTTTAAATGAACCCTTTTTTTTTGGGCAATAGCGCCCTGCCCGAGTTAAACAAGTTGGATTTAAAGTTTTTGATCTAAACAAGCCAGTCAACTTCTTTAAAATTCCAAACCCAGGGGTTTTAAATTTAAAGGGTCTCCATGGTGCGTTTTTCCGCTAAATTTTTCCCTCCCCCTGCTCGGCCATTTAAACTCATCCATTATGCCAAATGCTTTTTTCACCCCCCGGGGAAACTACTTTTTACCCCGTGGATTCCCGATCCATGGGGGATTTCCCCAACTTATGACTTTTAGGGTTTCCGTTTGGCCCCCCACCCCAGTGTTCCACGTTTTTTTGCCCTTTCCCAAACAGGGGGGGTTTTTTATTTAAGGGTTTCGTGATACGGGAGGCTTAAAGCCGGTTTAACCCCCACTTGGGGAAAAGTTTCCCCAGGGGTTTTCCCTTTTAAACCAGGGGGGGTTAAAGTGGGCCGGGGGCCCCCCGGGGCTTTAGTCCGCCCCCCCGGAGCTCGCTCCGCCACCTTTTTCAAATAAAAAAAATTTTTTTTTAAATTTAAACTGGCAGTAGCCAAATAGCTGTTAGTTTTTTGTGGGTTTTTCTGTTTGGTTTGCCATGTTAGGGTTGCTATGTGTGTGTTTTACCCGTTAATCCCCCGGCCCCCGTTTTTTTTTTGTTTTAGGAATAAAACCCTTTCAAGGATTTATGGCCCCGTGCCCGGGTTCGGGGCAGGTTTTCACGTGGTATCCATTTACCCCGCGAACCCGGGGCCCCGGTTTAGTCTAAAATTTTACGGTCCCAAAGCGCCCCGGGCAAATTTTTCCCCTCGCGTGCGGCCTAAAAAAAAAGAAACAAAAGAAAAAAAAAAACCAAACACACTATGTTATAACGTGCTTAAAAATGCTTTGCTCAGGTGTTTGGTTTTCCCCTGGGGCTCTCACAAAGGGGGCGGGGTTTTCCGCGGCCCCTTTCCAAAAATGCTGGGTCCCCACTTTTTTTGGGTTATTTGTTTTTCCGGGACTGGTTTTTCTGTTATTTCTGTAGTTTTTTTTGCAAATTTCGTACTTGTAGTTTTTCAGAGCCTTTTTTGGGGGGTCGGGGGTGAATTTTTTTCCCGAAAAAAATTTCATTTTCTATCTGGAAAACAGAGGCGTATATATTTTCCCATGTATGTTTGGTTCCCAACTGAGACTTTAGTTTTATTTTCTTTCCGATTTCAATAATTATTAATTTAGGAAGAAGAAACGCCATTTTAAAAATTAAAACAACCCTTTATAAATTTCAGGGGGGCGTTGAACTTGACGTTTTTCTGCAGCTGCAAAGGCGGATGAAATGCCCAAATTTAGCCTGTGTTTTGTTACTGGGCAGGGCTGTTAAAAACTCATTGGGAAGGGGATATTTTTCAATTCTACATTTTTTTAATCTAACAAAAATTTGTTTTTAAAAAAAATAAATTGGTGTTTTTCAAAGTCTTGATATTTAGCTTTAAACAGGGTTCTTTAGACTTCGGTTTTTCAAATTTACAGGGCTGCTGCTGAGCGGAGCAGGGCGGCTCGGGACCCCCCGCCCACTGCGGGTGGGTTTAACATCATAGACTTAATAAAGTTTTAATTTTTCACGAAAGTTTTTTTTAAAAACAAAAACTCTAGGGCTTTGTACGAATTTTCCCGAAGATGTTGGTTTTCTTTCTTCAATGGGGGTGCTTTTTGCCACAGCCAGCTGCTGTGGTAAATCCATTTACATGCCCGTATTTCACCCCCCACGTTTTTTTTGGATTTAAGTTAAAAAAAAAAATCCCGGTTTTTCTTGAAGCTTCGAGCTTCACCGGGGAATTTTACTGAGATTCTAAAAATTTTCAGCAACAAGTTTGCATCTTCATTGTTTAAAATTTTTTTAAGTATTTCCACACAAAGCTGGTGGAGACAGTGTGTTAGGGGTCTCAATTAAAAATGGGGAGAGACCCAAAAATTATTGTTTAAGGCATTTTTTAAACAGACAAGCTTTAAATTTATGGTGTTTTTTGGGCCCCAAATTTAATTTAAAAAGGGACCCCGTGTACTCAGGGGGTAGCAAATAAAGGGGCCAAGGGGGGGAAAAAAACACACTACCCCGAATGAAAATAAAATCTTAAGAATAATATAGCACATGCTATGTTTTGATTGTTATAGACAAAAAAAATTATATATTATTTTTTAAAGTAGGGGTGTGTTTTAGGGAAAAAAATGATTTTTTGAAAAAACTGGTTTAATCTTGGTTTTTAAAAAGTTCCTTTTTTAAAGGGAAAAAAATTTGAAAATTTTTCAATATCTTGGGTGCTGTAAAGGTTTGGTTTTTTGGAAAAAAAAAGTAATTTGGGAAATCGGGCCGGGGGAAAACAGTATCAGCCCCTCCCAAACCCCTCTGGGAAAACGGAAAAACAGGATCGGCCCAAAAAAATTTTAAAAAACGGTGCAAGTCTAAATTGGAAAAAAAGCCCAAAATTGTTTTTTGCAAACATTTACGTCCCTTTTTCCCTTTCTGCGCCTCCCCGCACCGAATTTTTGGGCTTTCCCCCCCTGTCAAATCCCCCCTTTGTCACTGGGTTTTTTTAAAACCCTTTAAAAATGGCCAAAAGAAAAGTATCAAAATGATTTTGTGGAAAAGGGAAATTTTTTCTTTCCCATTCATAAAATTTGCCCCTTTTCTGTGTTATCAAAGCTGCGCGCCGTTTGTTTTGCTCCGCAGGCCCAAACAGAAAATTTAAAGTCAGGGGCGTATGTGGGGAAGGGGGGGAGAGGAAGCTGGCTGTGGGAAAAGTTAATATTTAAAAATTTTAAAAATGTTTTAAAAAAAAAAAAAAAATAATAATAATTTAAAAAAAACAACATAAGTTTTCCCAAAAAAGGGGGAAAAAAACAGACTTTTTACTTTTTTTCTGTAAGGGTTTTTTAGAGAGGCCCCCGCCCCAGAAACCTGTTTGGAAAAAGGGAATGGAGGGGGAAATTTTTTTTGGGGGGTTTTTTGGTGTATTATTTTTGATTTGGTTTGGTGATTTTGTTACTGATGAGGCAGTGAATTTGTGAGCTGTTCTAAAAATAAAAATGAAAATCCTTTTTGGTTTCAGTATTTCTGTGATTTGTTTTCTGCGATTTAGGGTTCCTTAGACAATGAGTTTTTTTTTATTTAAATTTTTCCTTTAAACCCGCGCTCCAGTCTTTTTGAAAAATATTCCTGTAGGAAAAAAAAAAAAAATTGGGGGAAAATTTTTTTGGGAAAAAATTTTTCTGTAAACAGCCCCAAAATTCCCGTTTTTTTTTTTAACATACAGTTAAATGTTATAACCAAATTTTTGTGTACTTACTGGAAAAGGGGGAAAACCCTCGCGGCTTTTAAAAAACGTACACACACATTAAAACCGCCGAGGGTCAGAGACTCTCCCACCACAGTCTCCTAAAATCCTGTGGGAAACACTGTATAGGAGGCATGATCTGTCTTACCAAGATGTACCAGTGGTAGATGGTTGTAGAGATGTTGATGTCCAGTCAGGCCTGTATGTCAGAGGCCGAGTAAGCCCAGAAGCCCCTTAGCTCTGTGTGAAGCCACAAACTCAGTAGTTGTTTTCATCTTGCCACAATGTTCAGATCAACTTGATTCAGTGGATAGCTTTCTCCAGGAGTTCCAGTTGATTCAGTGAATAACTTTCTCCAGGAGTTCCAGACACAGATTCTTGTTGGATTCAGACAAGCCAGATTATGAGATGGCTTTAGGTAACAATATAACTTGGCCATGGGCATAGTGCTAATTACTCACACAAGTAACTTTTCGTCCTGTGTTTCTGTCGATAATATGTATTTGTTACCACGATTGTAATTTTGCATCTTGCTTCAAAAGTATGATCAGGACCTGAAATACCCAGTGGCGTTACCGAGATCAGCTCACAGCTGCTGGAAGTTATTGTCTATAAAAGTGTAGAGCTAATGTGGCTGTAATTGACTGCTGGTTTATGAGCTATAGTTATAATTTAGTGTGGTTATGTATGTCCAGGTGAGCTGTTCCTCTCAGCACCGTCGGACGTAACAGGATGTATTACAGGTGTGTGTGACTGTCACGTAGCTTGTGTTTTTCTTTATGTTTCTCCAGCTATGACAAACGTCCTGTAACATTACCTCCCATGAAGGGAAAACCTTTTCATGTCTCAGCTCCAGCTTTATCTATCGTCGAAGCTGCTTCTAGTGGGACAGACAGGTAAGTCATCACAATGAAATAACGGTGCTGTCCTCACCGGTTTGATTACATCATAATGATGTAAGATATGAGTCATAAAGTGAATGTATCTTACATCAGGGGTGTGACATAGTGGGTGAAAACACACCATTTGTCCCCATTTTTCAGACTGCCATATTGTTTATCCATGCTTGAGTCATAATTTCAACATTCATTTCTTTAATGTGCACATGCATACTACTCTGGGTTTGTTTGTATTTTGCATTATATTTGGTTACAGTTCACATCAACATTTTGATTAAAGTAACGCACAGACAAGTTGGGTTACATTTAATTATTTGTTGATTCCATGTTGCTTAAGTTCATTCATTTATACAGATGCAGCCACTTGAAATTTCCCACGCCTTTCAAAAGCCTTCCGGAAGCTTGCCAATGTCCTCCCAGTTTCCAGGCAACACATTAGTTATTAAAGCTTCAAGTTGGTAAAAAATTATTCAGTCATATTTGCTGGAACTGTCACTATATTCTGATAGTCGGACTTTAAAAATGGGTAATTTAGGACAAAATCCAACTCCTCTGGCTCCACCTACAGCCTGTAATCGTATTTGCCGAAATCCACCCGCGACCGAAGATTCTCCACCAGTCAGGTAGAGGGAGCAGGAGGAGTAGCCAATCGCCACTCCTACACGTCATAGTAAACTGACAAAGTGAAAGTAAAGTCCGCGACTTGGTGGGACATTTCAAGATGATACCCCACCGTCAGCTCCCTCTTTCCCACCTCTGTCAATCCCCCTCCTTCCCTCCACACCACGCAGAAACACACAAGAAGAGTGTGTTTTCATGGTGAGAGAGATGTGAGATCGTTTTGGAGTCTCCGGTTGCTATGGAAACGGTACGTTGTCTGGGGGTGCGTTTAGGCTACTTTGTGTGCATGCGCCTGCATGTGGGGGTGTGTCTGTGTGTGCCTTGTGTGCCTGTGTGTGTCTGTGTGTGTGTGGGGGTTCTTGGCAGAGGTTCATAAAGAGACCTTGATGGAGTATTGTCTTGAATTTCCGACCAAGTCGCGGAGTTTACTTCACTTTCATCAACTTACCAACTGAGCTTTAAGGAAAACTGCAAATTGTTACAATTGGCCCAGGTCTCCCCTATCTGAAAATATTGAGTCTCAGAATAACGAAACGTTATGAAAATAACTTAGTGCCTGAAAAAAATTACTTGTCATTTTGAAAAAGTTGCTAATTAAGAGACTTAAATTTTAAAAATCACATTAACATTACGAATACGAATACGAATACGAATACAAAAATACTTTAAATTGATCCCCAAGGGGAAATTCTTTTGTCTGTACTCATCTATTTTTTATAAGAATTATAGAGTCTGATGGCAGTTGGTATGAAAGATCTTCTGTATCTCTCTGTCCTACAACGAAGAGAGAGAACCTTCCACCACCATTATTTCTTTGGTCCATCAAGGTGTTAATGCAGTGGATGATCCATGTTTTTTTAGGATGGCCTCCACCGCCTCATTGTGTCTCTCTCCACAACTTCCTCCAGAGAGTCCATCCTTACTCCCGATCACAGAGCCAGCCTTTTCACAAGCTTATCCAGCCTCCTTGCTTGCTTTTTTCCCAAACTTCCTCCCCAGCAGACTGCAGCATAAAATAAAACACTTGCCACAATAGACTGAAAAACATCTGCAGCATCTTACTGCAGATGTTTAGAGATCTGAGCTTCCTTAGGAAAAAGAGGCGGCTCTGCCCCTTTTTGTAGAGTGAAATCTGTGTTAAGGGACCAGTCCAGCTTGTATCCAGGTGTACACCAAGATATTTATAGTTTGTTACCACCTCGATGTTCCACTCCACAAGTGTTCACAAGGCTGAAGAGGGGGCTTGGATCTAGGGAAATCAATGACCATTTCCTTTGTCTTGATGTGTTTAGTATGAGGCAGTTTTTTATAGACTCCAGTCACTGAAGGATTTTAAATCAAACCCCCTATTTTCAGATTCCTGTCCATTCCTTATACAAGCTACAATAGCATGTCTCTGAGTATTTCTGGATGTGGCAGGACTCAGAGTTATATTTAAAGTCTGCTGTATACAATGTGAACAGGAATGGAGCCGGGCCCATTCCCTTGTGGAGCCCCTGTGCTGCTCATTAATGTCCCAGAAAAACAGTTCCCAAAACCTGACAAACTGTGGCCTTTCTGTCAGGTAATCCGTGATCCAGGAGACAAAGGAAGAAACCACTCCCATACTCTATGAGCTTGTTTTTGAGTATGTTGGGTTGGATGGTATTAAATGCGCTTGAAAAGTCAAAAAAAAAATAATTCTTACATAAGCCCCCAGATTCTTCCAAATGAGAGAGGAACGGTGGAGCATGTAGAGTACTGCATCATTCACTCCAATGTGTTCTTTGTAGGCAAACTGCAGGGGATCGAGTTTGTCTTTGACCTCAGGCCTCAGAAGACGTAAATCAGCCCGCTCCAGGGTTTTTCATGATGTGTGAAGTAAGGGCCACCGGTCTGTAGTCATTTAGTTCAGCTGGACATTTTCTTTTTGGTACCAGGGACAATACAAGATGTTTTTCCACAGAGCCGGCACCCCCCCAGCTGTAGACTCAGGTTGAAGATTTTGTGAAAAAGGGTTTGGGACAGTTGGGCAGCACAGTCTTTAAGCAGCCTTGGGCACACACCAACAGGGGCCCGCTGCCTTCCCAGAGCAAAGTCTCCCGAGCTCCAACCTCACCCCTGTCTCAGTGACAAACAAGGGTGGAGGAACAGGTGTGTGAAGAGGAGTAGCTACAGTCGCGGAAATGTACCCATGTGGAGGAGGAGGTGGAGGCGGGCTCATGATGGAGATGGCCCAGTTGTTTTTTGAAGAGGAGCCATGGGGAGGAACACACTTGTGGAGGAGGAGGAGGAGGAGAGCCATGATGGAGATGCCCAGATGTTGTTGAAGAGGAGGCATGGTGGAGGAACACACTTGGGAGGAGGAGAGGAGGAGGAGGAGGAGGAGGAGCCATGGTGGAGATGCCCAGAATTTTTGTTGAAGAGGAGCCATGGTGGAGGAACACAAATTGTGGTGAGGAGGGGGAGGAGCCATGATGGAGATGCCCAGATGTTGTTGAAGAGGAGGGATGGTGGAGGAACACACTTGTGGAGAAGGAGGGGAGGAGGAGGAGGAGGAGCCATGATGGAGATGCCCAGATGTTGTTGAAGAGGAGCCATGGTGGAGATGTCCCAGATGTTGTTGAAGAGGGGCCATGGTGGAGATGCCCACATGTTGAAGAGGAGGAGGAGGAGGAGGAGGGGCGGCAGTGGAATGGGATGTGACCTCAGTGTCAAACCTGTTGAAGAACTGATTGAGTTCATCAGCTCTTTCCACATCACCCAAAGATTGGCTGTCTTTTCTTTTTGTTGTAGCCAGAGATGGTATTTATTTCTCTCCACACCTCACGGATGTTGTTATGATGTAAATTCTTCTCTATCTTCTTTTTTTTATTCCACCTTTGCCCCTCGTCAATCTCTTCTTCAGCTCATGTTTGCAAACCCGTTTGAGCCGTTCTTTGTCACCCTCTCTAAAAGCTTCCTTTTTTTGATTGAGGAAATTTTCCTTTATGTCACTTGTGATCCAGGGTTTGTTATTGGGGAAACAGCGTACAGTCTTTGTAAGGTATGACTGTGTCTCTACAGAAGTTGATGTACTCAGTGAAACAATCAGCCTGTCTATCAATGTCCATACTGTTCCTTCTGTTTCCAGAAGCACATCCAATCAGTGCATTCAAAGCAGTCCTTTAGAGCCTCACTAGCCTCAGGTGTCCATTTCCTTACATGAGTGTAGTTGTAGGTTTTCCCCTTTTCACACAGGGTTTGTAACAGTTTTGCAGAAGAACCAAGTTGTGATCTGACCTGCCCAGTGGTGGTAAGGCAGTATCTCTGTAAGCTTCTTTGACATTGGCATACAGCAGATCAAGGGTTTTGTTTTCTCTTGTAGCACAGTTAACAAATTGTGTAACCAGTCAGGTGGGAGGGAGAGGGTAACATGGTTGAAGTCTCCAGATATTATTATAAGTGCCTCAGGGTGTTTTAGTCTGTATCCTAGCAACAAAAATTTATGCAGAATTTCACATGGAACATCAGCCGTTGCCTTGGGAGGGATGTACACAAGTATTGTTATTATATGGACCAAATTCTCTTGGTACATAATATGGCCGCATTCCAACTGCCAATAATCAATATCTGGACAGCATATCTTCCCCCTTGACAGTAATATGTGCAGGATTACACCATCTCTGTTTCACAAATAAGGCCAGTCCCTCCTCCTTTTTCTTGCCACTAGCCTTTTTCATCTCTGTCTGACCGTATGAGAGTGAAGCCAGTATAAACCACAATGGAATCCGAGATGTTTTTTATTCAACCAGGTCTCAGTAAAACACATCAGGCTGCACTCACGGTACACTTTCTGAGTCTTTAAACCCAAAATCCCAGCTCCTCACTTTTGTTGGGCAGAGAGTTTTACATTCCCCATGATGACTGATGGGAGAACGGCTTGTATCTCCTTTCCTTGCCTTTAACTTTGCACCACACGGCAACCAAAGAAAGCTCCTCCTTATCTCAGCTGGAATAGGGTTTAAAATACTCCAGATTTGCTCCCCTTTCAATGAAAAAAGTTTTTTTCTTTTCGAATAAACTCTTCTCTCCACAAAATATCCATCAGTAGATGTAAAAAAAATCAGATAAAAAGCAACAAAAAAAAACAAAAATAACAAAGATTTTGAGAGCTACCAGACTTTGCTGCAACCTGTAAGGCGCAGATTCTAGAATCTTCATTAATTAAGAGACAAAATCATTTTTTAGTTTATAATGTGAAAATTGTAAAATGTCACTTTATGAGTTTGTTTTAGACATCAACAGTGATGATGTTGAATAGTCCATAAAAGTTCACTCAGTGTGATGATCTGTGGGACAGTGTGGGGCTGGGAAACCTCTTAAATCACATTTAGTTTAAGAACAAAAAGGTTCATGGTCATGTTAATGAGGTGTGGGGTTCTCTCACCGTCAAAGACAAACGTGCGCTCCTTTTGAGTTATTAGGTTAGGGAAACTTTATCAACTTTGTGAAAGCTGCTTGTGACAAATTCATATTAATGTTATGAATTTACAACAAACACGTTCTTTTTTTTAAATCACAAATTCGTCCTGCATCAGGTCTGCTGATCTCAAAATATTGAGTAAGCATGATAATGAGAAGCTATGAAAATAACTCAAAATCACGACTTAGTATCTGAAAACGAATACTTATGTCATTTTAAAAGAATTCTCACTATTTTAAGAGACAAAATTTTTAAATGCTAACTGCATATTTTAAAATATGAAGTAATTATTTTTCTTGAAGAAAGCTGGCACAGAGCCAGCTCCTGCTGTGTTGTGGCAGTAGCTTGTGAGGGCTAACAGAGTGACTGTTGGTGACTGTCTCACCTTAAATATAATGACTTTAAAAACACCAAATCATTTCCTTTAATGAATTTCATTAGTTTCCTGCAGATTCCCATGGACTGTGGCCGCGCATGGATCGCTGATCACAGCTGAACCTTCCACTGTGGATTATTATAACTCACCTAATCAATCAAACATTCATCATATTGTTGTTGCTACTATTATAATTATTATTTTATTATCATTATTGTAACATCTAGTATTAGTATTATTATTTTACATACAGCTTACATATTTATATGTACTACTTTTCCCTACACATACTGTAGATTTACTATTGATGTTCTGTTACTACTGTTCTCGCTCTGCCTCTGTTCTTTTCTCTCTCTCTTGCACCCCTCCCACCTCCCCTCTTTCCTCCCCTTTTCCTCTTTCCCTCTCAACCCGACCGGTGCCGTCAGATCACCGCCCACCATGAGTCATGGATCTGCCCGAGGTTTCTGCCTGTTAAAAGGAAGTTTTTCCTCGCCGCTGTCACCAAAGTGCTTGCTTATGGGGGAATTGTTTTCAATTGTCGGATGTAAACAAAACTATTGAGTGTGGTCTAGACCTACACTTTATGTAAAGTGTCTTGAGACAACTTTGTTGTGAATTGGCGCTATATAAATAAAATTTGATTTGATTTGATTTATAATATGAGGAAATGTAAAATGTCACTTTTATGAGTTTGTTCAGACATCGACAGTGACGATGTTTTGTTTAATGTTTACATCAATAGTCTGTACTGTTCACTCAGTGTGATGATGGGTGTGACAGTGTGGGGACTGGAAACCTGTTTGGATCACACATTCACACATTCAGTTAGAACAAAAGCGGACATTGTGATGCTAATGATGTGATGAATAGAAGAGCCGATGGGGTTTGGGTTTTTACTCTACAAACAGCTGGATAAGCTGCGCTTATAGGTTTACGTCAGGTTGCTTAGCAACGGCCATTGTTTACTCAAGACATTTTTAATCATTACAAGAGTGCACGCGCCCTGTTCTTACAGTAGGCTGTATCGATCTTAGAATTTATTAAGATAGAAAAAACAAGAAACACCAGGCCATATCAAAAGAAACAAATATTTGAGACACTGACAGCTTCAGGATGTGAGAGAGGAGGGACGATCTGATGAGGGAGAGATATCAATGTTAACCATCATTTTCACCTGATCAATCGTCTTCATCTGAGGAGGAGGAGAGCTTTGTTGAGTGTGCGTTGATTATGAGGTGTGTCCATGTATTGTATGTAAGTGTGTGTGTGAGACAGGTTGTCTTTTCCTGCTGAAGCTCCGATACCATTTAGTCTTGACGTCGCCTGTCTGAAACTTAATAAAGCACCCTTGTAAATGATAAATATCCTAAACTGAGTTCTAAAAGGTTGTTTTTTTCAGGTCACACCTCATGCGATTGCAAACACTGTTGCTCGTTCAGGCATAAAATGACCCTGTGGCACCACACTGAATAAAGACGGCCAAAATCTCCTTAAGAATCTTTCTAACTTCTCACGCCAAGTATGTGACAGATTTTCATAGCTTCACTGTTTAACTCTGAGTGATCACTGACTTTATTAGCCTGAGTGTGGAGAAACACTGGTGCACACCGTGCCAGACTTCTGCAGGAGTCGTGGCAGCAACCTGTGAACGCGAACAGAGTGAATCTGTCTCAGTTAAATATCATGACTTTGTAAACACCAAATGACTTGCTTTAAACAAATTCCATTAGTTTATAATACAACTAATTGTAAAATATCATTTCCATGACAGACAGATCAATGAGGCTGTGCGCAGCAGGCGCATTTCATATACAGAGCGTTTTAAACCTCGAACTTTGTTCACAAAGTTCGAGGTTTAAAACGTTAAAAATGTTTAAAAATGGATCCAGAGGAAACTATGGTCTCCTATGATGTGACCTCGTTCACTTGTATTCCAACCATGGAGGCAGTGGAAACTATGAGACAACATCTGCTACAGGACAACACCCTCCACAATAGAACCAATCTTAACCCGGACCAGATATGCCAACTACTTGATCTCTGCCTAAACACCACATACTTCCAAGTCAACTGCAAATTTTACAGACAGAGACATGGCTGTGCCATGGGCTTACCGGTATCTCCCATTGTGGCTAATCTATACATGGAGGAGGGAGAATGCAAAGCTCTAAAATCCATCAGAGGAACACCACCTAGCCATTGGTTCAGGTATGTGGACGACACATGGGTTAAAATCCAAGCCCAAGAAGTGCAATCCTTTACAGAACACATCAACTCAGTGGATAAATACATCAAATTAGAGAAGATGTCAAGGATAACTGCCTGCCTTTCTTGGACTGAAGTTCACATGGACAGGAGCCTCCACATTGGGGTATATAGGAAGCCCACTCACACAGACCAATACCTACTCTTTGACTCACACCACCATCTGGAACATAAGTTAGGTGTTATCAGAACTCTGCAACACAGGGCTGATAATGTACCAACCAGCACTCAGGCCCGAAAGAAAGAGCACAAACACCTGAAGGAAGCCCTCAAAACCTGTGAAAACAGCCACACGTGCCAGAAAGAACACCAACTCTGAGGGTGACGGGAAAAAGAAAAACAAGTGGAACAACATAGTGATCCCGTATGTGTCTGGGATATCTAAAAAACTCAGGAGGGTGTTCAAGAAGCCTCACATCCCAGTGTATTTCAAACCCAGCAACACACTCAGACAGAAGCTGGTACATCCTAAAGACCGCACACCACATATACAAAAGAGCAACTTGGTGTATGCTGTCCAATGAGAAACCAAACAACCACTGAACAGATGCATGACTCAACACAGGAGACCTAACTTCTCAGGCCTGGACTCAGCTGTCTATTTACACCTTAAGGAGAAAGCACACTCCTTTGAGGACAACAATGTCCACATTCTAGACAGGGAGAACAGATGGTTTGAGAGAGGAGTTAAGGAAGCCATCTATGTTAAAATGGAGAAACCCACTGTCAACAGAGGAGGAGGCCTGAGACATAACCTCTGTCCTATGTACAATGCTGTTATTTCATCATTGCCCAGGAGATTCAACAACTTGGCCTCCAAAAACAACAGGGGTTCACATTCATGTGACTAACAACCATCACTCATACCTGGTTTCGGGTGACTCCCAGGACTAATGACTCCTAACGACTGTCGCTAGAACTGAATAGAGCACTAATGAATTTGAACACATCCATAGAGGTTAAATACCTGGGTTCCCACCATTTAGTTACACTAGCTCAGACTAGTCTGACAGGCATGAACTGATGAAGCTTCTTGGATGAGAGGCGAAACGTCTTCAGAAAAGACTTTTGAACAAGTCCAGTTGCTTTCGATTTAATCTTTCCTGAGATTACAGTGACCTGGACGAATGAGAACATTCACGGACATATACAGAGCATTGTACAGTCCAAAAGTCAAAATAATAATAATAAAAATCAATGTAATCATTTCCAAAATTCAGAAGATGTTTTTGTCTAAAGATATATTCAGCTTAAGTCCGCACTGGTTGGCGTTTAGTCTTTGAAAAACAACATTTTCACTGAGGTTAAATAGAGTTTGCTCTCGGCTTTCACACATACTGGAAACGGTGGCACACACGTAGTGGGGTGGCCTAACAGCTATCTCAGAGCACCATAAATTACATTTATCAAATCAAATCAAATCAAATCAAATTTTATTTATATAGCGCCAATTCACAACAAAGTTGTCTCAAGACACTTTACAAATAGAGTAGGTCTAGACCACACTCAATAATTTTGTTTACATCCGACAGTTGAAACAACTCCCCCATAAGCAAGCACTTTGGCGACAGCGGCGAGGAAAAACTTCCTTTTAACAGGCAGAAACCTCGGACAGATCCATGACTCATGGTGGGCGGTGATCTGACGGCACCGGTCGGGTTGAGAGGGAAAGAGGAAAAGGGGAAGAAAGAGGGGAGGTGGGAGGGGTGGAAAGAAGAGAGAAAAGAACAGAGACAGAGAGAACAGTAGTAGCAGAACATCAATAGTAAAACTACAGTATGTGTAGGAAAAGTAGTACATATAAATATGTAAGCTGTATGTAAATAATAATACTAATACTAGATGTTACAATAATGATAATAAAATAATGATAATAATAGTAACAACAACAATGTGATGAATGTTTGATTGATTAGGTGAGTTATAATAGTCCACAGTGGGAGGTTCAGCTGTGATCAGCGATCCATGCGCGGCCACAGTCCATGGGAATCTGCAGGATGACAAAGCAGAAAGACTCCGGGGAAGGAATCAAGTCAGTAACAGGCATTAATGGGACATAAACATAAACATCTGGGGAAAGAGATGAAGAAAGAGAGGAGCTCAGTGTGCCTTGGAGTCCCCCAGCAGCCTAAACCTATAGCAGCATAACTAGGGGCTGGTCAGGGCAAACCTGAGCCAGCCCTAACTATAAGCTTTATCAAAAAGGAAGGTTTTAAGTCTACTCTTAAATGTGGAGATGGTGTCTGCCTCCCGAACAGAAATTGGAAGATGGTTCCACAGGAGAGGAGCTTGATAACTGAAAGCTCTGGCTCCCAATCTACTTTTGGAGATCTTTGGGACCACCAGTAAGTCTGCATATTGAGACCTAAGTGTTCTAGTGGGATGGTAAGGTACTATAAGCTCTTTAAGATAAGATGGTGCCTGATCATTAAGCGCTTTGTATGTAAGGAGAAGGATTTTGAATTCTATCCTAGATTTTACAGGTAGCCAGTGCAGTGAAGCTAATACCGGAGTAATATGCTCTCTTATCCTAGTTCCTGTTAGTATACGAGCCGCAGCATTTTGAATCAACTGCAGACTCTTTAAAGACTTATTGCTGCAGCCCGATAATAACGCATTGCAGTAGTCTAGCCTAGAAGTAACAAATGCATGGACTAGTTTTTCTGCATCCGTTTGAGACAGGATGTGCCTGATTTTCTTGATATTGCGGAGGTGAAAAAAGGCAGTCCTTGAGATTTGTTTAATATGGGAGTTAAAGGATAAATCCTGATCAAAAATAACCCCCAGATTCCTTACAGTAGTGCTGGAGGCTAAAGTAAAGCCATCTAGTGTAGCTATATCACTGATTAGTTTGTTTCGGTGATGTTTAGGGCCAAGTATGATAACTTCAGTCTTATCTGAGTTTAGAAGCAGAAAATTGTGGGTCATCCAGATCTTAACATCCTTCAGACAAGCTTGCAGTTTGTCTAACTGATTTGTTTCATCAGGTTTTATCGATAAATATAATTGGCTATCATCGGCATAACAGTGAAAGTTAATGGAGTGGTTTCTAATAATATTGCCTAAGGGAAGCATATACAGAGTGAATAAAATTGGCCCCAGCACTGAGCCTTGTGGAACTCCATAACTAACTTTACTATGCACAGAGGATTCATCATTAACGTGTACAAACTGGAAGCGATCTGATAAATAGGATTTAAACCAGCTTAGTGCTGTTCCTTTAATGCCAATTAAATGTTCTAGTCTCTGTAGTAAAATATGGTGGTCGATCGTGTCAAATGCTGCACTAAGATCTAACAGGACAAGTACAGAGACAAGACCTTTGTCCGATGCTAACAGAAGGTCATTGGTTACTTTCACCAGTGCAGTCTCTGTGCTATGGTGTACTCTAAAGCCTGACTGAAATTTCTCGAATAATTCATTGAGATGCAGAAAATCACACAGCTGATTTGCAACTGTTTTCTCAAGAATCTTAGAGAGAAAGGGGAGGTTCGATATAGGTCTATAGTTAGCTAAGACCTCGGGATCAAGAGTTGGCTTTTTAAGTAGAGGTTTAATTACAGCTAATTTAAAGGACTGAGGTACATAGCCTACTGACAAAGAGAGATTTATCATATCTAGAAGAAAAGTGCCGACTACGGGCAAACTTTCCTTAAGTAATCTAGTTGGGATAGGATCTAGGAGACAGGTGGATGGCTTTGATGAAGAAATAGTCGAGGTTAATTGTGGAAGATCAATGGGAGAGAAGGAGTCTAGATATACCTCTGAATCTGCAGCTATCTCTAAGGTTTCTGTGTTAGGGAATAAATGAATATTGGTAGGGGGCATAAGTTGATCAATTCTGTCTCTAATGGATGTAATTTTATCATTGAAGAAGCTCAAAAAGTTATTACTGCTGAGAGACAGAGGAATACATGGTTCAATAGAGCTATGACTCTCTGTCAGCCTTGCTACAGTGTTAAAAAGAAACCTGGGGTTGTTCTTGTTATCCTCTATTAATGATGAGTAATAGGCTGCTTTAGCATTGCGGAGGCCATTTCTATAGGTTTTAAGACTATCTTGCCAGGTTAATCGAGACTCTTCCAAATTGGTGGAACGCCATTTCCTTTCTAGTTTTCTTGATGCCTGCTTTAAACGCACGAGTTTCAGAATTATACCAAGGGGCTTGCTTTCTTTGTTTTATAAACTTCTTTTTCAGGGGAGCAATAGAGTTAAGCGTAGTTCGCAAGGATCCTGCAGCATGATCGACAAGATGATCAATTTGGGAGAAATTAAATAAAGTGTTATCAGAAACATTTAGACACGACATTGAGTTAAGAGCTAGGGGAATCTTTTCCTTAAATGTAGCTACAGCACTTTCAGAAAGGCATCTAGTATAATACTTTTTAGTAATTGGTGTGTAGTCTGACAGTAAGAATTCAAACGTTATTAAAAAATGATCCGATAAAACAGGATTTTGTGGATATACTATTAATTGATCAATTTCAATGCCATAGGCTAGAGCAAGGTCGAGAGTGTGGTTGAAACAGTGTGTGGGCTTATGTACGATCTGGCTGAAACCAATTGAGTCCAGTAATGACATAAACGCAATGTTAAGGCTATCATTATCGACGTCAACATGAATATTGAAATCTCCTACAATGATAACTTTGTCTGTTTTAAGGACTAAGCTTGATAAAAACTCTGAGAATTCAGTCAGAAATTCCGAATATGGACCAGGAGCTCGGTACACAACAACAAATATAACTGGCTGTAGTGTTTTCCATTTCGGGTGTGAAATACTCAGAACAAGGCTTTCGAATGAGTTATAATTAAGTTTAGGTTTAGGACTGATAAATAAGGTGGAGTCATAAATAGCTGCGACTCCACCTCCTCTGCCAGAGCCTCGAGGAATGTGAGTATTAATATGACTGGGGGGAGTAGCTTCATTTAAGCTAACATATTCTTCAGGGCCTAACCAGGTTTCAGTGAGACAGAATAAATCAATATGATAATCAGAGATTAGTTCATTCACCAATACAGCCTTAGATGACAGAGATCTGATGTTTAAGAGTCCACATTTGATGTTTATATTTTGGTGTGGTTTCACACTGGTGGTTTTAATTTTTATTAGGTTTTTATGATTTACTCCTTTTCTGTTAATTTTTGATATAAATGATTTGCATGGTCGGGGGACAGACACCGTTTCTATGGGGTGTTGGGTGGGTAACTGCTCTAATGGAAGCGCAGAGAGGCGTGTAAGACTGCAACTCTGCGTCCTGGTCTCAACTCTGGGTTGTCACGGACTGGGCTGATTAATAAACTTGTCCAGATTACTAGAGATGAGAGCAGCTCCATCCAAAGTGGGATGAATGCCGTCTCTCCTAATAAGACCAGGTTTTCCCCAGAATGTCCGCCAATTATCTACAAAGCCCACATTGTTATCTGTTATTTATATAGTCACAATAATGTCATACATTGTACATTATTCATCTCTGTACCACTGAGGATAAAGTCAGCCTCTCAGACTAGTGATGCAACCGCAGCTTTGTTCTCACTGTAAATCGCTCAGTCCCCAGCCGTATTACTTATGCAGTTCTTTTGAGTAACAAAAAGCTGAAGTATATTTATGACCTATAGTCGCCTGATAATTATTAAATATGCTGTGTGGGAAGCTCTCTCCCTCATTAAATATACCTACGATTACAGTAATAACTGGTGCTTCAGCTTCCACACTCACTGCTCCTCCTGGTGGATAAACAGACCATTGCAACTGGTTTCTACAAAATTAACTTATGGGTGCGATGAGTCTGCCCCGTGTTCTCTACGTCATCGTGGGGGATCTCATTAGCGCTACGAGCCCAGCCAGGTGACAACAGGGACCTGTCACGGATCGGTCTGGGCTCCACCACAGACCAAACGGAAATTTTAAGTGGCTCCATCTGTAGCAATTGGTTGTGACCCTCCATACCTACCATGTGCTCAGAGACAAAGGGAGGAAGTGCTCTTCACTTCCTCCATTTATACTCTGAGTGACATCAGCAGTGACATCACATGGTCAAACCAAGTATGGGGGGTGTAAATTAAGTTAAGTATATTTTAAGTCTATTTTGACTTGTTTTTGTATGGTGAAATAAATTTATGTGGTAAGTGACGGGAATGGGTGTCAAGTTTAGTGAAAATGAATTTATAACTTGTCCCAGGTACAGAATTAAGTTTTATCTGTCAAATGGCACATCCCAACTAACTCCAAGCTGTATGTAAGCTGTTGCTTGGTGGCTGTTGGGGGAGACAGAAATCAGTGTGTAGTTGTGTGCACATGAAGTGAGGGTATGGTTCCTTTTGAGTGGGAATGTCAGTGTATAGCCTTGTGTACCTGATGTTCAGTTAGTTTCATTTGATTCAGTTTTTGTTAAGTTTTTTTTTTTTTTGTTGGGTTTTTGCAAAAAAAAAAAAAACCCTGGACAACCTTTGAGTCTGCCTCCTGCTTTTCCCTCTGGCAACCACTACCTTAACAAGGGGTATTTAACCATTGTTGCACCGTTGTTGGCTGAGAGTATGTAAGTTTTCATCATAGCAAAATAAGAAAAAAATCAGAAATTGTTTTCAGGAGTGGTTTTTGTTTGGGATGAAAATCTGCGTACTCTAACATCTTTATGGAATATAGTTGATTACTCATGTATGACATCACTATGTATGTTTTGTTTTGTAAAGGCAGCAAAGGTTAAAGGACAGTTCATTCTCCTCGACTAGCTGAAAGACACTGAACCATTTGGGATGCCACGAAAGAGGAGCTTTGGACCACATGATCCCAGAAGGTTCGGTTTGGTGACCCCCATATGTGGACCCGCCACATCAGAACTGGTGCAGACACAAATCAGGAGAGGTCTACGTGAGTGACACACATTTATTTGCCTTTATTGAATAAAAACAATAAAATAATATTCTAACTAAATGTATCTTGACACTGTCTTCAACAGGACTGACACTCAGGACAGCTGCTGATTTTGAATGATTTAGCTGTTCATCCAACAGCAAAGAAGTGAATCAGTGTGCTTCTCAGGGAGGACCACAGGATGAAGGAGCTGGAGCACAACAATAATCTCCATCACCTCACAACTTTTAGTGTTCAAACAGACAAATATCTCAACAGCTTCTTCTGTCTTCTGTTCTCCAAGACAAGTTTGACGAGGACAGAATAAGTTGTAAAAATGTTTGTGTTTGTTCACTAAAAGCTGCAAGTTGTGATTGTACACCAACATTTCTCCTTCTGTTCCCAACACAAAGCAAAGTTATCTTTTTTTACATTCATCTTTTCATTTCCAAACTGGGGTTTACAGCTGCCCCCCACTAAGGATAAACACATTAGTGTAACCTGAAGTAGTGATGCAAATTTACAGACATTGCGGGGAATTTATTGTGATGATTATTTTACAATTGTAAGCATGTTTATCTGAAAGATCACTGCAAAAAATAAATCATGTACATTGATGGTCAGCTTTTTTAATATTTTATTACCCACTTTTTCAGTCATATAAATAATAAATAAATAGTCTAAGAATATCAACATATAAACTACAAATGTCATGTAATAAGTAGGGCTGTCAAACGATTAAGAAAATTAACTTGATTAAATCGCAATACTACTGTGTTTAAATCGCAATAATCGCAGTTAAAATACTACAAATTATATATACTAATATTGCCTGTATTTTCTTCTGTTCTTTTTTATATAGTTTTGAAGGATGCAATACAGTTAATCCATTACAATTTAAGGATAAAATTTTGAGATTGGATTTCACAGATTGGTGAAAAATAATAACACATCATGTTTATTTTTTCACATCACACTAATTTTGATTAGTGTATTAAGTAAATGCCAATGTATCCATTTCACACCCCAACTTTTATAAACAAGTCCACACCCATACAGTCTATGGTCACTTCATTGGTGAATGAGAACATTGTCTCCTGAAGTGCCGTACATCTGACAGGCCACCGTCCATATAGGAAACACTCCGGAGTTTACAACTAGTCGATTGTCAACGTCACTGACACTGTCAAACCAAGAGTTTAACAGTGTTTTTCCACTCGGGAAAGTGTGATCAAACCACCGATTGCAGCGAGTTTTTACCCCGACCCCAATAGGAAAAGTCGGACAGCTCTTCACCGGGCAGCGGGTGGGAGAAGGCGCATTCAAGACAGAAATACGAGACAAACCCCGTCCCGCCCTGATTCAAAAGGGGAAACGCCCCATTTAATCCTCACCCTTACCAAAAAGTAGTATACTCAAGTATACTTATAAGTATACCTTTTATGAACTAAGTATACTTTCTGTGAACTAATACTTAGATAAGTATACTTTTCAGATTACTTTGAATGTACTATCGGGGAATATACTTAAAAAATTTAACTTATTTTTATACTGACGAGTACACAGACAAAGTTTAAGTATACTCTAAGTTTTAATAAACTTGATATACTTAAGTTTATGTTTAAGTATCTAGCCTATATCCAATAGTAGTTAAAACTTAGTACAAGTATATAAAAATGTTGTACCTGCTTGTATGCAACATGGAGTGTTATTTTACTGTAGCTGGCTTGTTGTATAGCTATTTCTCACTTTGGCGGGCTTTAGGTAGTTGCCATAAAACATACACTGTGAGTGAACCTGTATGAAACTGCTTATACTTTACTACATTTACACTTAAATACTTCTATATTTATGAAACATACTGTTTATAGGTTTAAAGGGTTGCCACACACAAGGTTTGGAAGTACACAATGCTCAAATCACACTTCAAAACTCATACTTAAAGTACCATACTTCTTTCTTTATAAAACACGTTTAAAAACAAAACATTTGTGCCAAAGTGCTTTACATTTAAAAACATGAAAATGCACAATGCACATAAATCATCACAATCTAGTCAGTTCATGTACATTCGGCAACATACAAATGATCAACTTCAACCAAAACACATTTTGTTAACATTTTATTTGACGCCTATCTCTATAACGCATTATAAATATACTTATAATGAGTTATAATGACTTTTATAGCACTGTATAACTTTTATTTTATAAACACTCATAAATGATCATAATGCTTTATAACAATAATCATAACACACTATAAAGCATTTTATCATCACTTATAAGGTCAGGTATTATAATGCATTGTAACTGTTAGCAACTCACTGACAATGCCCACATAGATAATGATTATACATATTAATGATATGCTTATAAACGTGTATAACTATTATTATAAACACTCATAAATTACATAAGGCTTTATAACAATAAGCATAACACATTATAGAGATTTTATAATGGCTTATAAGGGCAAGTATTAAAAATACTTCATGTTGTGGTCCCTTGCTACCGATTTTTGTTGCAAGGATCAAGGGTATTATAATTATAAATAGTTGTCACACTGTAAATGCAAATGTTGCCCTTACTTAAATTAGTGTATTTTTACTTAATTATACTAGTAATTATAACTTTACTTTCATAAACTGAGTTATCTGTACTTTTTGCCCCTCATTTCTTTCAATATATTTACTTGTTATTTCTGAGTAAACAGGACTGTGCACATAATACTCCAGCCCTTTTTGGGTGGCGCTATTGCACCAACAGGTCCTGGCCGCTGTTTGGCAACCGGCAAAAACACCAAGAAAAAGAAAACTTGAATGCAGACCGCGCAATTCGAGTGAAGCGTTTGAAGCAAACTTGGCTGTTGAAGAGAGAGGCAAGCGGTGCCTCAGTATATCATCCAGGTGTCACTACACTCGAGCAAAAGTGGACCCTAACGTCGATGTCGGTAAGTATTTAGAGTTTATAGTACGAAAAAACTCGCCCACAACAAGTCCAACTTTTGAGCCGTTAGTGTGCGTGTGTCTTTGTGTGTGTGTGTGTTGAAGGAGCAGGCGTTAGTTAGAAGTCAGTAGCAGCAACTCAACACAAGAAAAACCCAAATAAAAGTGCTCTGGCTCTGTCTAAAAAAGTCCAGAGTGAGACACAGTGTAGTTGAATACTGCCGGGCCCCTCTGTTACCACGTCGGCCAGGCCGTCTGTCCTCAGCTCCGGCTGGTTGATCGAGGTACTGTTATTAGCTCCACCATCATGGCTAGCCGCTAGCTGTTAGCTGAATTAGCTTGTGCTGCTAGTTTTGCTGAACTTAGTTTTCATCACAGACATACATTTACCGATATGTTTTTATTTAAAATATCAGTCAACAGTTAAGCTAGTCCAACAGCGTAAGATATGGTTGTCATTGTAACTTGTCTGTAATTGTTTAAAAATATTATATATTATTTTAGTTGAAACAGGGGTGGGAAATTGGCTGATGTGAAAAAACGGATGGAGCAGACAATCATGGAAGACCAGCCTCCAGTGAGAAAGATGATGGAAAGCAGGCCTGCACTGTTCAAAATAATGCCCAGGTTGATCCACTACTGCTGTATTCTACCACACTACGAGAAATCATTATTTTCATAGTTGATTACTCTGTTTCATAATATTCAAATGACTGATAAATGATTTATTTAGAGATTTTCCCAAAGTAATTGCAAATGGTCACAGCAAGTACTGAAATCGGGACATTCTTTTTGAGAGACGTGTGAAAATGGTCAGAATGTACTATTGGTATTAAATGACAGCCTTGTGAAAAATCCTGATGCGTGATTTTGTTTCTTAAGGTGTTTGCTGAGATCTACAGAGTGTCCAGAACAAAGTAAATCCATATGGGAACCTCGGATCTGGATCACCACACACAAATAAGTTCATTCATTCATCGTAATCAGTGCTCGTGTGTTTTTAGCCCTCTAAAATGCTACTATTACTTTGTATAACTACTACATCTGTTGCTGTGTGTGTATGCATGTATATACTTTTTCAACAGAGACATTTTTTCTTGACTTGTCTTCTACTTACTCTCTTTTGTCATCTTTCCCATTAGATCCAAGACATCACCACAAACACAACCGCTAAAACCTTTTAATCTTGGAGATACACGTTCACTGAGTTCCCAGTGAGTTCTTCCTCAGCTTTCAGTAAGTACAGTCATTCAAAATTTGACAATATGTCTTATGGTTGGTGTCCCATTTTAGGACATCATCCGCCCTCAGCTTGAGTTCTCAGTTTTCAGAAAAAAAAATTAAAAAAAATAAAAAAACAACGGCATACTTTGGACTAAAAGGTTTTCAGGTCATGAAAAAAACTTTGCAAACAAATAATGTTTGGCTTGAGGCCTCTTGGTCTTAAGTTGTGATGTAATCTAGTTTGAAGTCTTTTTTGTTTGAGGTCTCTTTTTTCTGAGACCTGAAGACCTAATTTCTTTTGTCTAAAGAACAATGTAAATTTTGGCTGATGACTGAGAGCTGAAACTGAGTTTTGATGTCATAAATTGTGAAAACATACCATTGGCCAATAATTTTTTTTTTTTTTTTAAAAGGGTTTAACTCACTAAGAGTTCCCCAAAGTCAAATAAATGGAAATAAACATGATGTTTATTTTGAACGCAGTTTGCCCTTTTTCATTCTCTATCTATCATTTTCCTTCATTTTTGTGCCAACCGTAGGTAAATCAGCAACGGCGTGAACACACTAACTGTGTTAAACATCCCACCTAAATTTGTTTCCTTGTGTTCTTTATTTTCCAATGCAGGTTTCTGACACAGCAGATAACTTCACTCAGGTTCCTGTCGGGGTTCTTGCAGTGAGGGCCGGGGACGGACTGAAACAGACTACCAGAGCTAAACCCACCGTTGCTGTCATCGTTGAAGGAATCTTCTGCTGTGAGACTTTTACTCAGGAAAGTGACATAACTTTTGTTACACTTCCTCTAAGTACTATTTTTTCCATTACAGGAGCTGTAATTTTATAAATACAGTTTGTAAAATTTGGTAGAATCATTACAAGCAAAGTATTGGGGTGCTACCAAGATTCTCACCCTAAACATTGTGTAGACAAAAGAAAACATTAATATTGTAGTGGAGTAACACTTTTTTTTTTTCGTAGTTTTTTTTTTATCCATATCATTCAGGCACAATCTTGACCCTCGTTGGTCTCTTTCTACTCTGAATGTAAATGAATGTGAATTGAGTAAACAAGATTCTGACTGAACAGCGTGTTCAGCCTTTTTTTTCAGTGATTTATTGTATTTAAGAGTGTCACATAAACAATGTTAATATTTTGCCTATTGTGCACAAATATTCTAATTTATTCTAAAAAATTTAAATCTGATTATTTTTATACTGCACATTTTGTGAGTTGTTTTATTTTTAAGTTGACAAACACTAAGGTATATTAAGTGTATTTTATTAAACTTAAGAAGTGCTTTCTTTGGTTAAGTTCTCCTTACTCACAGTTTTTTGAGTTGTAACAGCATGATTGAATTTGACTTTTCTTAAATATATTAAGTGCTCACATCGTTCAAGAAGTACTGCTTACTCAAATAATGCATGTTTCACTTAAACACATGATAAGTTAAAAACAACTTGATAAACTTAATTTTGCTTTACTTAATTTTTCCAAGGCAATTCGGTTTCTCACATTTTTCAAGTAAACCTAACTTGTTAGAATTTACAGTGTGGCTTATAAGGTTTCAAGTATTATATACCTCATGATTGTGGTCCTTGCTAAACCAAAGGGTATTATAGTTGTATATCAGCCTATACCTGAGCAGTTTCATCACTTTACTTGAAGCACCCATGACCATTTAGAGTAACTTATAATCACATTATAATGCATTATACCAGTGATTATAATGCATTATACCAGTGATTAAAAGGGCCCATTATAAAGAGTTTTAATATATGAAAAACTATGATAATTATAATACCCTTTGATCCTTGCAACAAAAATCGGTTAGAAAGGGGACCAGCAATCATTAAGTATTATAATACTTCCCCTTTATAAGCCATTATAAAATGCTCTATAATGTGTTATGTTTATTGTTATAAAGCCTTATGATAATTTATGAGTGTTTTATAATGATAGTTTAAAACACGTTTATAAGCATATCATTAATATATGTATAATGCATTATCTATGTGGGCATTGTCAGTGAGTTGCAAACATTTTAAAGTGTATTATAATCCCTGACCTTATAAGTGATGAAAAAATGCTTTATAGTGTGTTATGATTATTGTTATAAAGCATTATGATCATTTATGAGTGTTTATAACTATAGTTTTTTACAGTGCTATAACGTCATTAAAAATCATTATAAGTTATTTTATAATGCGTTATAGAGATAGGTGTCAAAGTGTTACCTAAATGGTAGTAAAGGAGCAGTGTACTATAATTACTATAGCGTATTTACTGCTAGTATAAGAATAGCGCAATTCAAGTGCATTGTAAGTAAACAGGCATATTTATTATTTTGAGTATATAAATGGTATGCTTCAAGTATGAAAACAGTTTAAATTCAAGTATGGTCGTTAGTATACATCAAGTTAAGAAAAGTTTTTTTTCCCGAGTACATTGCAGGTAAAAGAGTAGTGCACTTTTAAGTTTACAAAAGTGCAATGTAAGTAAAGCAATAGTGTACTTCAAGTACACTGATGAGTATATGAATGGTTTCCTTTAAGTAAAGGAATAGTACCATTCAAGTAAGATAATAGTATAATTTAAGTATACTCATATATACTTTTTTTATACTTGAAGTAACCTTAAAGTTTACTTGAGTTTTACTCAAAAGTGGGCCAAACAGCATATTTTTAAGTATATAAGTTACTTTGTAAGTATACTAACTAGTACACATGTAAGTACACTACTGTACATAAATATAAGTTTTAATTGGTACAGTAAAGTATATTTGATAAAGTATACTCTAACCCCAACTTAAGTATACTTGGAAAGGGTTTAAACTTGAAGTTTACTTCTTTTTGGTAAGGGCACGGGACGATTCTGTATTTCACGGGTGACAACTCCATGGCGACACAGACCACAGACTGTTTTACACAGACAGACTCTACGAAGTCACATGATGCGATTAATCGTGCATTTTTTTTTTTTTACGCGTTATTGTTTCCAGATTAATCGCAGGCGTTAACTTTGACAGCCCTAGTAATAAGTAGTTGAATCAGGGTGTTGTCAGTCAGGACCACAGAATGATAAACTCACACCTTTTAATCTTCAGTTCAAACAGACAAACGTTCATCAAGTTCTTCTGTCTTTATCAAAGTCAACTTGATGAAGACAAAATAACTGCTAACCCTAACACTCCAGGAGGGCCTGGAAGTAACATCAGATTCTGGGTATGAAACCTGTGTGATGTCCAGTGGGATCAAAAGAACTTGCCCCTGATGCTCCAACCGCAGCAGCTGGAGATGACAAGTCAATTTCTCTGCACTTAAGACCCATGATGCCAAAATATAAAATGCCTACAGGCTGTGTAACGGTACTCCCTGTTGTCATCCCAGGCCCCCCCCAGCATGTTCCTACAGTTACCACAATTACCCATGATACCCCCTGGTACTCCAGTAAAAGGTGGGGCAGCGTGCCTGTGCTGATGTTCATGAGGGCATCAAAATTCCTGGCTGCCTCCTCAGTAGCTGTGTGGTGAGCTGCCTGTGCTCCTCCAGGGTCTCTCTTCAACAAGTCTCTGAGGAAATAATACCAGCAAAAATACATTCAAGTTAGTGGACATGTCTGATATTATGTTGGTAATATGCTAATATCACTGCAGTTTATGGTGTACAGGCTCAGAGTTGCTCAGAGTAACACGTGCTGCATGAGGGTGTTCCTGTAAGAGCTGAAAGTATATCTTTGTGTTGGATTAGTATAATTTATATGGCTCAGACCAGGAAAATAAAGTAATTTTTCTAGATAATCCCTTTGTTATTTCTCTCCAGCTCCTTTGGAAAGCTTCAAATCCTCCTCTTAGTCCTCCGGCGAAGCTTGTTCGCCCCCCCGCACCTCTCCCTCCCCTGGGCTGACTTTTACTGTAACCTTGGTGTCTCTGTGCTCTTTCTTGCCCTCTTCCTCCCCGCTTCCTCTCCCTCCTCCTCGCGCTCTAATCCCGACCCCTGCCCTCTAACCAACACTTTGACCTGTAAACGGGAATAAATATGCGTCCAGCCATAACTATCTACTTCGCAGTGTCAGCGACATCACCATGCAAAGGCGCTTGCAGGCCGGATCAGTACCCCCAGGGGCCCCCTGGGCACTGTCACCCAGAGCCCCCCCCCCCCCGCAAAACCCACACCCTTAAGGGGGGCCACATTTACACCCGGGCAACTCGAGCCACACCAGACACGCTGACTACACACACAAAAACACACCACACATTCACACACGTGTGCTACAGCCAACTTCAATCATGTGAGCATGTCAAATTACACACCTAATTGGTCCAAAGCTGAATGCTGGTCCAGCTGAGGAGGGAGCAAATCTCTGATCAGTTCATTAAACCAAATATTACCATCTCACTCAAAATACAAGTGACAATGATAAAATAAATTTGAATGAATCCAAAATCACAAACCATCCCACACCAAAGCTTCCAAAGCTCAATCACAGAGTTATAACACACCTTGCACTGTCACAGACAATAACAAAGGGACCCAGATCACCCACTCAACCCACACTTAAACACTGCTGCCATCAGGATGCACATACAGGTCTCTGCTTGATTCAGCAAGAGATTTGTCCCCTTCAAATCACTGCACTCAACAAACTCCCACTGAAAACCTGTTATACAGAACCCCTACGTATGTGTGTGATATTTATTTTTTTTTGGTGGTGTACATGTTGTATAATTTGTGTATTGGCCTGATTGGGGTTGATCTAGCCAACAAATAAAACCAAATAACATAGTTCTTACCTTCAGTAGTTTTCTTTCTTGACTTTTTCATTGCAAACCCCGAGATCAAGCCCTCAAAGTCCAGCCCCCTCACAGGTCCGACTCAATGGCCATCAGGGACAGTGATGTCAGTCTCTTCTGACCCATGGTTGTCCTGAGTTCTTTTTTTTATTCGTTTCAGTTTTGAAAAATGTCCTCTCCCTTCACAGTTGGATACAGGAAGTGTGAGGAAGAGTCTGAGTGCCACAAAAACATTGGGGAATGTGGTCTGGAGTCCATTCTTCAGCACAACCTGCAACAAGTTTGCAGGAGTCTTATCTTGTCTTGCTGACAAAAGACCTGAATGGATCAGCTCATCAGCTAAGGCAGTATCCAAGTCACCTGGATATGAAGATGAGAGAGCACTGCCCCTTTTGCGAAGATCAGTGCCCTCACAGCCCATGTCAAACAGGACACCAAAGCGGCCTTTTAAAGTCCCTGTATGCATCAAGGCGTCTCTTCAGTCCTGACAGCAAACTATCAATGATCACATTGAATTTTCTCAACTTGGAACTTTTTGCTCCAGTGAGAACGACTTCATTGTCTCCTTTTTCATCATCAAAGATCTTCTCTTACTTGTGCGGTGGGTCTCTGACTGGTAGGTCTGTGTCACACTGTGACAGCCAGGCAGATGTCTCAAAGTCAGAAAATTTTGCCCTCTTAGCGATGTAATGTAGGTGTGCAATGATTCCAAAAGGCACACAGCAGTCTTTAAGCCCATATCCCTCCGCTGCAAACCATTGCTTGTAAGGTTTTGAATCTGTGCAGCACAGTGTCCCAAAATACAGCCATGAGCGCAGTCTCCAGCTTCCCAAGTTTTGTTACACAGCGCAGCAGCCTCGCCCCTTGTGTCCTGTCGCTCTTCATTGTCAGAGGTAACATCTGTAAAGCCCCTGTTATTTCAGCATAATTTTCACGAAGAGCTCTTGTGGAGTCTCCACGGCAGCTCCATCTTGTGCTGGAAGTGTTTTCAGTGTCAGTGTGATGTTACCTGTGAACCCCTTATTCCATCTGTGGGTGGAAGCAGAGCAAAAGGCATACAGTGCTTGAAGTAAGTCAAAAAACTGACTTGCTTCCCGCAGAAATTTTTCCCACACAATTCACACCAACCAAGTTCAAAGAATGTCCCGCGCATGGATTTTAATGAATCAGTGGGTTGTATTTCTTGAGTTGAGCTTGCAGCCCATTGTATTTCCCTGACATGTTTGATGCATTGTGTATGCTTGTCCACGACGTTGGAGAGTTTCCAGTCCCAACTCGGACCATCTTGCCACGCATCAGCCAGACTTGAACCAGTGTGACTCTGAAGGGGTTTTCAAATCCAATAAAGCGCTCAGCTATTTTTCCCTGTCTCACTCACAAATCAGAACACAAAAGTTAGCTGGTAAATGTGTGACATGTGGGTGTAGATTCCACTATCACAGAGAAATATTTTGCTCTTTGGAGCTCTTTAGCAATGGCTTGCTTTTTTTTTTCACCATCAGGCCGATAAATTCCTCACAGATAGTTGAAGATAAATATGAAGTGCTGCCACGACCTTTCTGACCGTACTTCTGAAAATGTTCCATTAAACGGATCAAATTGTGCAAGCAGCTCGAGAATTCCAGGGAATTACCATTGTGTGGGGATCCCAAATGTTCATCATCTCCCGGAAAGGGCGCCCCTTTCACTGAGAAACTTAATGACAGCAACTACACGCTTTAATACATCCTTCCAGTACTGACCTTCTGCTGCGATCTGTCTCCCAAGAGAAGCATCACAGTGCCCAGATGTTTACTGCGACAGGTAAGTGTTTAGCATGCATTTTCTGTGCTCACCACTCATTTCATGCTCTGTTATTCTCTCCGGGTGTTTCCAGGCGCTAAACCCAACAATAAATGCGCTTGGGTGTGTTGAGAAAACTTTACATGCAAAGTAGAATTTCCCCAGTGGACGGTGAATAAATGATCCATTCTCGTGGTACACATTCACCATTGTGCAGGTATCGGGTCAGAGCATCGTTGGGCAGAGATCGTGCGTTTCACTCTTCTTATCCTCCTGCGGGAAGCGGGATACTTTGCCGCCCGATGCTGAAAGGCTGCAAGTCCTTTTTCACAAAATTTCCTCCCAGCGCTCTTGTTATGGATTTCCCCCTAGCGCAGGGTCTTCGGGGGTGATGGCACTTGCCGCTGCTGCGGAGCCAGAACTGGCACTTGCTCTCCCCCTGTTTGCTGTGGTTGTGCTGCCGTGTCTCTGTCATTTTCATCGGAGCTAGCTACCGTTAGCTGAGGCTCACTGTTGTCGGCCGATGCTTCAAAGCTAACGTCTTCTTCCTCTTCATTATTCCGAGCTTTTTTGAAAAAGTGCTTATTAGCGGTAAACCCTTTTTTTTTTGGGTGCCGCTTCTTTTTCCCCCTTTTTCCCTTTTTTCTTTTGCTTGGCGGCCCCACTTGGTTTATTGCTGCTCTCCATTTTCTGTATACGCTGGTTTAAAATTATTTTCCCTACTCTCCTCGAAAAATGCAATATATCTGATCACGGATCGGTTACACACATTTCACTGTGTTATTCGTTCGCTGAACAACTGATCTTGGCTCGGTAATGTTTTTATCGGTCCCGCCCGATTTATTTTTAGCCAATCAACAGTGTATTTGTGATCTGCTGCCAATAATTTCCTGTGAAATCATCAAATGACATATAGACAGACAATCATGAGACCTCATTTATTGTAAACAACTTTTATTTTATTCTGATTGGATAGTAGGTGAAGTGGGCAGGAGCACCGAGGGGCCCGTGTTCAGGAGCTGTCGGAAAAGTGCCAGCCGCCGTGGCTTCATGTTTAAATTGAGTCATGAGGAAAAATATATATATACCAATCGCAAAGGGCCCTCTTGGCTCAAGGGCCCCTGGGCAAATGCCCAGGTTGCCATATGGTAGATCCGGGCTTGGGCGCTCCCCCAAAATATAACCACATTGTAGCACAAATAACAGTTATATTTGCCATTTCACATGAAAGTTGTGACCTATAGAGACAACAATGAAACACATTTTCTAAAATTATCTGTAAATAAACCTCATCACCTCGAAAGACTAGTCAATGCGTGGTTACGCCGTTTTTGATTTTCACATGATGGCCTCCTTGTGTGTTTGGAAAGGGAAATCCGCTTGGTTGAAATCTGCACTCTGACCACTAGATGCCACTGAAAATTACACACTTTCTTTCCACCTTTATTTGTGCTTATAGGTTTGTACATTGTTGAAACATGACGTATAACATACCCCATTACCCATGTGAAAAACAAAAAGAGAAAGGAAAAGAAAAAACATAGAGAATAACAGAAATAAACAGAATTAATGATAATAAAATAAACAAAAGATTAAAAAGAACAAAAACAAATACAGGACTTACTGACAAGACTAAATGGATAAAGCTTAACAAGACACAAGACAAGACTAGGGAGACAGGACAAATATGGACAAACGGGACATCATTGGACAGATGTAAAAATTTGGACAGACAGGACGAGACTTAACAGGCAGGGATAATGCAAACAGTTAAAGTTTAAAATAATTGAAGCTGCATATTGTAAAACATGTAGGTTTGTTACAGGCGTAGTAAGACCACAATAATGATTGAGATTGGTCAATCCGAAGAGAATTTGAAAATAAAATAAAATAAATAAAATTCAACCAGTACAAAGAAGAGACATTGGATGGGTAAAAGTAAACATAAATTTAAAGGACACAAATAAAGAAATACAACAAGGATAACTTTTAACATATCGATACACATTTTGGATTATGAATTCTGGTTTGGGGTACACATATTTAACAGGAGCAGGGACAAGAGGAACATTTTTGGAGGTAGTGCAAAAAGGGGGACCCCGGTTTTTCTTAAAGGGTGGGATATTGTTTGTTATGGAGGCGTTAATTTTTCAAATTTTGAATGGTCCCGTCAATAAATTAAACCAGTGGGGTTTTGAATATTTTAGTTCGATCTTTCCAGTTTAATAGTATGACTTTTTTGCAATGGTTAATGATATTAGTATGAATGGTTTTAAGGGGGTTTGGAATGGTTAAAGTGGAGATATCACCAAGTAGTGCAGTAATGGGGCAGTTAGGGATGCTGAGGCTGAGGATCTCCGACAGCCCGCTCATGACCTCCAACCAAAAGTTCTGGATTTTGTGGGCAGTTTCCCGAGTGCATGAAAGTAGTTGTCGTGGTGGTTGGACAGTGGGAGCATGTGTTAGTTTTGCTGAAGCCCATTCTGAAGAGTTTTGGAAATGGTGATGTGTGCTCTGTGGAGGACTTAATACTGGATCAGTTTTGGGGTTTGGGTTAACGACATAGAGAAGGTGTTATTGCATATGGTTTGCCAGTTGATATCTGTTAGGGATGTTGCTGATGTCTGTGGTAATTTATCTGTGGGGATCGTGTTGTTTGGTCTATGGTGGTAAGTATTTTTAAATCTGGGATAGGGTCTTTTTGGGTTTTAGAGAATGTAGTTTATCGTAGAGGGCGGGGAGTAGGTCATTACAGATTTTGTGTTGATCTTTTTACGAATTATGTCTTTAAGCTGAATGTACTGGAAAGTGACAGTGATCTGGTATGTCATATTTCTCTTGGATTTGGTCAAAGGTCATGAGAGGCCGTCACTGAGAAGGTGCCCCCGGCTGGCTACTCCTCTCTCTTTCCAGATGGGGAAGATGAAGGGTTTGTGATTGATTTGAAACATAGGGTTGTGCCAGGGAGGTGTATGGAGACATGGTGAGAGGTGTAATTGAAAAATTGGTTTTGGGTTTCCACCATGCAGAAAGAACTGTGCTGATTGCAGTGTTTTTTGTAGCAACTATGAGTGCTGATGGATTTATTTTATAAATGGGAGGGTATGAATTTCCAGGTCTTGAGTTAAACTGTTTTCTATATCTAACCAGGGTGGATTGCTGTTGTTTGTCCAGTGTTTGATGTACTGCAGTTGGTGTGAGAGGAAATAATTTAAAAAAATGTGGAGTCCAAGTCCTCCATATTTTTTGGGTTTTTGGTTTGGGGGATAGTTTTATTCGTGGTTTTTGATTTTTCCCGTAGAAGCTAGTGACTGCGGTGTTGAGAGAGGAAAACCAGCCGGGGTTGGGGTGACAGGAAATCATAGTAAAAAGGTTTTAATTTATTAGTGGGAGAATTTTCATTTGACTGTGAGATTCAGCCGATTAAGGATATTGGGTAATTTGTTTTCCCTCTTTCTAGGCTGTCTTTTATTTCTTGCAACAAGGGGATATGATTGAGCTTGAATAATTCATTTAAATTTGATGATATATGGAAATTTCCCAAAGGGATGTGATTAGAGTTAGTGATTGCTATTCGTCAACATCCCAGTGGTGTGTTTATAGGCAGAATCTCAGATTTTGACCAGTTGATGGAGTAGCCAGATACTTTAACTATTGATCAGATAATGGACTGATGGAGTGAGATTGAGGGGTTAGTGATATACATTTAAAATGTCATCAGCATACAGACTTAATTTGTGTTGGTATGATTTGGTTGGATGCCTGTAAATGGTCACATTTTCAGATGGAAGCTGCCAGGGGTTCTATAAAAAGTGCAAACAGTAGTGGAGATAATGGGCATCCTTGTCGAGTACCTCTGAGGAGTTGAAACGGTTTTTTATATTAGCCATCGGTTATGACAGATGCAGTGGGGTGAGTTGTACAGAGTTTTTTAAACAAATTATTGAAATATGGTGGGAACCCAAAATGTTTAAGGGAGGCGAAGAGAAAGGATAGTCACCCTGTCAAACCCTTCTCAGCATCAAGGGTTTTTACATTTAATGGTGGACTGTTTTAGGAGGCTGTGTTTTTATGGAGATTGATGAGGTTGAATAGTCTTCTTGTGTTTTCTGAGGAATGTCTCCCTTTAATGAAGCCCGGGTTTTATCAATGTGTATAAGGGATGGATTACTGATTCGAGTCTGATAGATAATGCTTTACTGATCATTTTTGAGTCTGAGTTAATCAGTGATATGGGGGGTAGTTGGTGCATTGAGTGGGGTCTTTATTTTGTTTGAGGATCAGTGTGATATAGGCAGTGTTCAATATGATGAGGTATGGTAGAGTTTTGGTGGAAATTTTAGTGACTACTTTGAAGAACACGGTGAGAGGAGCGACCAAAAGTGTTTATAGAATTCTGCTGGGTAACTGTCGGGGCCAGGTGATTTGTTATTGGACAGTGAAGGAGTGCTTGTTGTAATTTCCGTCTAGGGTGAGGGGGATTTTCTAGAAAGTTCGATTGTGGTTTCAGTTAGTCTGGGTAGGGAGGCATTCCTCAGAAAGGGTTTCTTTTCTTCTGCTGAGGTTTCTGATGTCCGGGGTGTAAAAATTGGAGTAAAGGAACGGAATGAGTCATTTATTATTGAAATGTCTTGGGTTATGTTTCCAGAAAGTCTGTGTTGGCAGTAATTAGTATTTTTTTGTTTGCTGTTTTAGTTGTTTGCTAAAACTTACTTGTTTATTACCAAATTCAAAGTTTTTGCTGTCGGAAGTTTAAGGGAGAATATATTCTGGTTTTTTTGTTTTTATTATATTGGTTTTTTATTCATGTTTGGTTCTCTGAAGTTCCTTTATAATTGAATCAGAAGGCGTTTGACAGGCCAGGAGTCAATCTCTTCACCTCCTCTTGTTTGTTTTTCTTCTTTTAGTGTTTCTTCCTTTTTTTTTGTATGCACAGTATGATAAATATTTTACCTCTCATAACAATTTTTTGCTGTTTCCCCATAGTGGTGCATGCTGATATTTCTGGAGTGTCATTGGTTTCAATGAAGGATGGCCCATTCCTGTTTGAAAAATTCCTGAAATTGTTTATCTTTTAGAAGTGAGATATTGAAACACCACCTGGAGGGGGGAAGAGATTGGTGTTGTGTTAAAATAGTGATACTGACCGGGGCATGATTGATATGATAATTGTAAAGGATGGTAGGGTCATTATGTTATAAATGAGGGAATTATTAACCCAAAAAAAAAAGTCTATACGGGAGTATGATTTATGGTGAGGTGAAAAGTAGGAGTATTCTTTAGTGTTTGGGTTTTTTTAACCTCCAGATATCCATCAGCCATATTTTGACATGTATTGTTTTAGCACGGATTTGGAAGTGATTGGGGTTTTGGGTTTTGGATGATGAGGAGGATCAGTCGATTTGCGGGGCTAAAACTAAATTAAAGTCACCTCCAAGAACGAGTTGTGAGTCAGGGAAGTTGGATAGTGCCGTAAATAGAGAGTGAATAAAGGGGGGGGTAGTCTATGTTGGGACCATAGATGTTTGTAGTGTGAAAGTGTCTTTTCCAATTTTTCAGATATGAAATATCTAATATATAATAATATATAATATGATAATATAGCGGCCTTCTGGATCTGTTACAGTTGAGTTATGAGTGAATGGAGTAATTTTTTTCTGATTAATATGGAAACACCTCGTTTTTTGGAAATGTAAGTGGGGTGGTATGTTTGGCCAATCCATTGCTGTGATTTTCTGAGACTCTGCCTCTGTGAGGTGAGTTTCTTGTAAGAAACAGATATCAGATTTAAGTTTGTGGAGGTGGTTAATTATTTTTGTCCTTTTTGCTGGAGAGCTGATTCCTCTTATGTTCCATGAAGTTATTTTTACTGGTGTACCATGAGTTTGTTAATTTTGTGTACCCCATTTGATTATACAGTGTGCAGCAATGATGTAAACAGTAAAGTTGATTACAGAAACAACATAAAAAAGCCAAACAAACATGTAACAAAAAAAATAAAAACACAGCATTGGGGCTATAACCATTGGGTGTAAACCCATGAGGTGGGGGTAGAACCCGTAGAGCCAATGAAGGGCTCGGATATTTTATTTATTGTCCTGAGGTTTAAATTTAAGAATGGATGCATCTATTTGATTGGAGAGATTTATAATTGAAGGAAGGAGAAGAAGTGTTACCAGTTATTACCATTATTGTCTCCGTTACTTTTGCTAAGCAATTTAATCAATAATGACATAATATACTAGGTTGGCTTACAGTAGCACCAAAATACAAATGGAAATAGTAATAATGATCACAATAATAACAACACAGTAGAGGTTTAAATTGACATTAACAAAACAAATATACTTGAACAACTATTTAAGGAGTTAAAGTTGGAATGGGTCTGTCAGGATCTGGTTCTAATCAGAGAGTGGGTTAGAGGAAAGAGTGGGAAGGAGAGGGGGGAGTAAGAGGGAGAGGGGGTGGTGGTAAAATGCCCCCTAGTTATAATAAATTTTTCATGGGATAGTACCACAGTACCACAGGTTTCAGGCTGGTCAGTTACAGCTTTAAATGCTATAATCCAAAAAAAAGCTCATAAAGCAGGGACATGGCTGTGCAGACGGAGCGGATATTTCACTAAATTTCAGGCGCACCTACATGGAAACATTTAACCCAGACATACACACGTAGGCACTCACGCATATGCATGCACACAACACACATCCACACTTTAAAATTAACACAAAAGGATACTCATGCCCTACACAGAGCGTCAGGCGCTTTTTTACCCGAGAGACCGCACAAAATACACGCGCTCCCCAGGCCCCAGACAAACCCGCACCCCCCCACCCCATACTGGTCTTATCGGTGCTCTCTACGAGTCAGCCTTGACCCGTCACCCTGTCCGGGTTATTTAAAGTTATTCAAGCCAGGAGTGGTGTTCGGATCTTTAAATAGTTTGTTGTCTATGTATAGTTTGTCAGCGATCAGACTCACCTGATGGCTGTTTCTTCTGTTGTTGTGATGATGGGAAAAGAGCTCTGCGGCCTCTCCATGATCAGGGGGGGAATTGTTAAAATTTCCCAAAAAGGTTTATCCTTGAGGCTTTTCCCCAAAACTTTGATGTACTCACGCTGCTTAAAGTATTCAAACTTTTTCCACAATCGGTCTGGGTCCCATGGGAGCTGCAGAGTTTTGGAGTGCGCTGGCGTATGTCCTCTTTTTTCCAATCCGGTGGACTCGGGCAAGGTAATGTCGGTCACCATCTCTGTTGAGTCCTTTATGAAGAAAATTTTCAGCAGTTCTTCGAGGTTTTCGTCATTTTGTTTCTGATATTCCTTTAAATATTAAGTTATTTCTCATTGACCTGGTTTGAAGGTCCAGCAGGATTCTTTCAGGAGCTTATTCTCATTTTTTTTACGTGTGATTTCTGTTTGCAGGGTCGCCACAGTATTTTTAAGCCATCTTTTCTGGTTTTTTTGATAGGTTGAAACAATGTTTTTGAGTTCTGTGACGTAGCTCAGGGCATGTCCAGAATGTCCAGTTTGTTTAGTTTTTCCCGATGTTTCAGTTTTTTCATCAACTAACAGGACAAGCTGTGCTCCGTATCAGTTAAATTGGAGATTGTAGCAGCTCTTTACTGGACATACGCTTCCTTTTATCGGATCTTGTATGGTCTGTCAAATGTGGTGGGTTGGGTACCAGGATGGGTGTTGCTGAAGAGGGGATCAGCGTCTGCTTTGGTGGGGAACTCATATCCTGGTTGGTGCAGTGTTTGGAAACTGCAGGTATGATCCAAGGAGGATTCGTTCTGGAAAAAGGTGGTTTGATGTGCTGCCAATGCTGAGTTTGGCTCCAGTTTAATTGATTATTACTTTTGCTAACTTACATTTGAATCAGGAAAGATATTTGGTCACAAAGATTGACGAGTTCTTCATGACTGGCGTTTCCCCGGGGCTAGTGTGACGTCATAACGTCATGCGCGTTTATCCTGATCCCTGGATGATTTAGGGTCACTTCTCCTTTAAACACTGTATTCACTGAGCCACAGAGAGTCACTGACCACACTGATCACTGAACTGTTGTGATGGAAAAAGTAACTCAGATCCTTTACTCCAGTAAACACATTAATACCACAATGTAAAATACCTCATTACAAGTAAAAGTCTTGCATGTAATTGTTTCCTTTTTGGAAAAGTCAACATTTTATTGCTTTTGTTGTACTTCAATGGCTATTTTGGTATGTTTGATTACTAAATACAGACCCAGCAAACTCATAAGAGAAGAAAAAGGTGACTTTTTGGTAAACCAATCTCCTGTAACGGGTATAGAGTGAACCCAATTGCAGCACAAATGGAACCAGGTTTTTTGAATTAACGTCTTTAAATTTAAACAGATTAAAGCACAGGAACACAGCAGAGCAGGTGAGTATGGCGGGATTCGTTTACACTGGTCTCCCGTGTGCCGGGGATGCATAGCAGGAGTATGGTGGGATTCGAAACACAGGGCTCCCAGTGCTTAGGCAGGCAAGTTACCAACGGACCAACAGTGCAGGCAGAGATACTGGGGACTCGTGAAGGTAAATGTCCAAAATTTCTCAATAGGCTCAACGAGTGCAAAGGGAAGGAATAAGCACAAAAAATCACTGCTGGTGGAAGTCTTCCTGGAAGATGGCTCAGATGAGGGCTGGCTGTGGATCCAGACCTTGAGACGGAGTCGGCGGGGCTGACGGCAAACCCGAGGAGGTGAGTGGCGAGGTGAAGCTGACGAGGTGGTCCCCTCGGCTGAGCAGGAACAGGCTGAGTGCCAACCAGCCACAGGCCAGACGAGTAGCAGAAAACAGGCAGGCGATGCTCGTAGTCGGGGACAGAAGGCTGATGGATTTACCGGGGGCGGAGACGTGAAGCAAAGGGCGGAGGCAGGTCGGGTCGATACCAGGTGAGCAGTCCGGGAATCAGCGCTGGAGAGTCAGGCATGAGAGCAAAGACAATCCGGCAAAGAGTGAGTGGAGTGAAGCTGCATATTACTGGCCCTTTATTTGGGGATGGTGAGCAGGTGACAGCAGCAGGTGGGAAGCAGTTAGCTGATGAGGGGTGTGGCTGAGCAGCAGAGCAGGAGAGCAGACTGTGACATCTCTGTGGGGGGTCTGGGGACATCCTGCTCCCGAGGAAAAATGTCCTGATTTTAACATGTTAACGAAGCATTCTAGTGACTGTTTCAGTTAAGATTGTCTTACATCTTCTGTTTGTGGTTTTTTGCAGAAATGAAAACCTTTACTTTTATTTTTTGTATTTTAGTAAAAAATACTAAAGCAAGGTACTACAGTTAAAAGTAAAATTACTTTACTAGTACTTACCTAGTACTTTGTACTAGAATGCGCAACATTTCTTAATTGATCACTTGAAAAATTGCCAGAATAATTGATAGATTACTTGATTACAAAAGAATCGAAAGCTGCAGCCCTAATTGTGATTCTTGTTGCAAAGACCCTCCACCAAAGGTCCTGAATGATTACAGGCCAGTTGCCCTAAACTTCTCTGGTCATGAAGTCCTTTGAGAAGTTGAGTGCAATGTCCAGGGAACAAACCTTTATCCACAGGTCCTAACCCCGGGTTGTGTTCTCGCTCCACTCCTTTTATATTCTGTGTACAGATTATTTTTTAAACTTGTGCAAAAACTTATTTGCAAACTCAATGTCTAAAAACGAAAAGAGTATAGATTTCAGACGCAGTCCTTCCCCCTACACCAGTGCTTCTCAATCCGGTCCCTCAGGCCCCCCTGCCCTGCATGTTTTAGGTGTTTCCCTGCTCCAACACACCTGATTCAAATGATCAGTCATCATCAAGCCTCCACAGAAGCCTGTAATGACCTGATCATTTGAATCAGATGTGTTTTTAGCAGGGAAACATCAAAAAATGCAGGGCAGGGGGGCCTGAGGACCAGGATTGAGAAACACTGCCCTACACGACCACCATCACTGAGGGTAAGAGGTTGGAAGCTGTTGTCAGTTTATAAATCCTCGGTTTAGTCATTGACAACAGGCTCACTTTTGATTGTAAAGGCCCCTCTGTCTGCAAAAAAACTTGCTAAGTTCATGTAGACAGGTCCCTAATGACTCTCTTTTACAGATCATACAGTGTTTCCCACAGGATTTTTAGGAGACTGTGGTGGGAGGTCTCTGACCTCGGGGGGTTTTAATGTGTGTGTACGTTTTTTAAAACCGATGTATCGCCCTTACAGTAAGTACACAGTAAACTGTGTATAACATTTAACTGTATGTTAAATAAAAACTGAGATTTTTTGCTGCTACAGTAATTTTTCAACTTTTCAATTTTATTTTTTTCTACAGGGAAAATTCTCATAGACTGGAGCTGCAGGTTAAAGAAAAATTTATAAAACAGCTCAGTGCTAAGGAATCATATATCAGCAGATACATATCACAGATAATACTGCACAGACAGGATTTCACTTTATCTTAGAACAGCTCACTATTCACTGTCTCATCAGTATCAAAATCACCATAACCACATCACAATAATACACCATACCCACAATAAAACTTCTCGCTCCATTCACTGTTCCACAGGTTTCTGAGCTGGGCCTCTCTACAAACTTACAGCAAAGTATAGTCTGTTATTTTTCTGTTTTGACAACTTATGTTGCTTTTTTATTATTTTTTTTTTTTTTTTTTTTACAGTTTTATCTGTTATATTAACTGTTCACAGCAGCTTCTCTCTCCGCTTCACATAGCGTCTGACGTTACTTTCTGATCTGCCTGCGGAGCACACACACGTGCGCGCACGCTTTGATAACACAGCAAAGGCGAATTTATGAATGGGAAAGAGAAAGTTCTCTCACAAAATCATGTTGATACGTATCATTGCGCATTTTTAAATGGTTATACGCAGTGACAAAGTGGGATTTGACAGGTGGGGGAGCCCTAAAATTCGGTGCTGAGGCGCAGTAGGGAAAATGACGTAAATGATTGCAAAAAACTATATTGGCTTTATTCTCAACTAGACTTGCACCGATTACAATTTTTTGGGCCGATCCTGATTTCCGATTTGCAGAGTGCTTGGATGGCTGATACTGATTTCGGCCGATTCCGATTTCATTTTTTCCAAACCACTTTACAGCACACAAGATATTGCAAAATTTTCAAATTTTCCTTTATTAGAACATTTTAACCAAGATTCAACCAGCTTTTCAATAATCATGTCTTTGCTAAAACACACTCTACATTAATAAATAATATATAACTTTTTGTCTATAACATCATCATATCATAGCATGTGCTATATTATTCTTAAGATTTTATTTTCATTCGGGGTAGTGTGTGTTTTCTGGCTCCTATTTGCTACCAGCTGAGTACACAGGGTGCTTTTATTAATTGGTCACAAATCACCATGAATTAAAGCATGTCTGATTATGAATGCACTTAATACAATAACTTTTGTCTCTACCATCTTAATGAGACACATAACACACTGTCTGCCACCAGCTTTGTGTGGAAATACTTCAAAATATTAAACAATGAAGATGCAAACTGTTGCTGCAACTTTTAGAATCTCAGATAAAATTCCCGGTGAAGCTCGAAGCTTCAAGATCACTGGATTTATACTTTATCCAAAACACGTCGGGGTGAAATACTGCATGTGATGGATTTACCATCAGCAGCTGGCTGTGGCAAAAAGCACCCCTCACTGAAGAAAGACACCAACATCTTCAGGAAATGCGTACAAAGCCCTAGAGTTTTGCTTTTTAACTTTCAGTGATAATTAACTTTATTAAGTCTATGATGTTGAACATCGCAGTGGGCGCGGTGCGAGCCGTCTGCTCCGCTCAGCAGCAGCCTGTGAATGCGAACGAAGTCTAGAACCTGTTTCAGCTCAATATCATGACTTTGAAAACACCAACTGACTTTTTTAAACGAATTTTGTTAGATTAAAATATGTAGAACTGTAAAGTATCACTTCCATGAGGTTGTTCAGTCAGACAGTAACAGATCACAGGCTGAACTTGGCATTTCATCCGCCTGTGCAGCTGCAGCAAACGTCAAGTTGCACGCAGCCTGCAGTTTATAATGTTGATTAATATTGAAATGGCGTTCTTCTTCCTCAATAATAATTATTGATATCAGCAGAAAATACACTAAAGTCGTCAGGTTGGGAACCTACATACATCGGGATATATAGCGCCTCTGTTTCCAGGATAGAAAATGTAATTTTCGGGAAAATATTCATCCCGACGCCCCCAAAAGGCTCTGTCAAACTACGAAGTACGAAATTGTGCAAAAACAACTACAGAGAATAACAGTAAAACAGTACCGAGCAAACAAATAAATCAACAAAGTCGGGATCAGCACCTTGGAAAGCGCCGCGGCATCCGCGCCTTGTGAGAGCGCAGCGGTACCAAACACCTGAGCAAAGCATGTTATAGCACGTTATAACATAGTGTGTTTGGTTTTTGTTCTTTTGTTTCTTTTGCTGCCGCAGCGCGATGGGAATTTGACCGGCGCTTTAGACCGTCAAATTTAGACTGACCGGCCGGTCGCAGGTCATGGATGACCACGTGAAAACCTGCCCGAATCCGAGCACTGCCGATAAATCCGTGCAAGTCTATTCTCAACAGAAAAATACAGGCCGGATTAACAGGTAAAACACACACATAGCAATCTAACATGGCTAACAAACAGAGAAACACAGCAAACTAACAGCTACTGGCTACTGCCAGTTTGAATTGAAAAATGTATTTATTTGAATAAGGTGGCGGAGCTGAGCTCCGGGGTGGCGGAGCTCAGCTCCGGAGGGCTCCGGCCCACTTTAACCCCTGGTTATACGGAAACTCGGGACGTTTTTAGTGGGTATACGGCGTATGCCTGCGTATCACGTAGACTACACCACTGCTTGGAAGGCAGAATCGTGGAACACTGGGGTGAGGCCACGGTAACCTCACGTCATAAGTTGGGAAATCACCCAGTGGATCTGGATCCACTGGGTCAAAAGTAGCTTCGCGGGTGAACAGCACTGGCATAGATGGATGAGATAAATGGCGCGAGCAGCGGAGGGAGAAATAGCGGCAAATCAGCACCATGGAGAGCATAAAGTTAAACTCGGTTTGGAATGTTAGAAGTTGACTGGCTTGATGAGATCAACAACATTATCCAACTTGATAACTCTGCATGGGCGCTATTGCCCAAAAAAGAAGTTGCACTTACCTCAGAGTCAGACGTCCCGCTCCAGTGTCGCTGGAATCTGGTTCGCGCCAAATGTATAAAGTAAAGAGCGACGTCTATGAGCGTGACCAGTGCACGCGCAAGTACAGCTGTGTAATGGTCTGACAGAGTGACAGATCGTATTTTTTTCTCCATATGAGACTGTGGAGGGGCCAAATGAGACTGTGGCGGGCCGCCACAGTCTCATTGATTAATGGGAAACACTGTCATACATTGAATCAATATGATCCCTTTTCCCTCATCACCTACTGGATTGGAGTGTTACCACACTTGCCAGAGCAACAATAATGTGACTGAGTCAGTCAGAAAAACAGATGTAGTTGTTGTATTCATTGTGCACATACTGTGTACCAAACCGTAAAGCCTGTGACGTGACGTCACGGGACAAATACACGTACTGTGACAGCCTTAATGAAAACCCATTATTTCATGTTCAGTAAACACAATCTCTTAATTAACATAACTCAAAAACACTGACTTATTCAAACTCAAAATCATTAACCTCAAAACTTCACCTCACTTTTTTTTAGTAGTACAACATTTAAAAAAAAATAAAAGTACAAGTTTTTTAATTCAAAAACTGAGTATAGTTACATTTGCCCATTCTTGTACTTTACAGCAGAGACTGAAACATAAATAATATTGTATGACAGACAAAACATCTATTTTTTGTAATACTAAAAAAAAAAGCCTCTGGAAATCAGGGTTAAAATAGCATAATGCATACATGATATCTATCAACATCATGTCACTAACAATATCAGGAAAGTGTACAAAAACTATAGCTTTTAACTCAATAATATCAATATTTCAAATTTGGATTAAAAAATCATTTGTAATACTTTTCGGGTGGTTAACCAAAGAAGGCTAATTTCATACATGGAAGACTGATAAACTATCTTCATAACAATAAAAACTGATCGGAGAATGTTTAAAATGGGACATTGAAGGATTTCAAAGATTATTTCACGTGTACGTCCCCTGGTTGATGATGGCGGAACTTATCCAAGAAATTCAATTGTATTTACCTGCAGCTAGATGGATGTCGTCACGACCCCCAGTTTTGTAGAAGCAAAGACGTGTAGTACCAGAACAGAAGCGTAGCTGGTGCATGCTGAGGAAATGTAGACTGTATGTCATATGCTGAATAGTTTCTCAGCTTCTGATCCTTTGCTGTCAGGCAGCCTATTTCTCATGGTAAAACTGCTGTTTATAAGGTCAAAAGTATCTCCTCTCTCCAGTAACCAGGCCGTATATTAATTAATTGTGACTTCTGGCCAAAAGGAGTCAGTGCACTTTTAGAGTGTGTGATATCTGGTTGTTATAACAGGTGGTTTCTTGTGGGAAAAGGGAGGGTGACATAGAAAGCGGTAAATGCAGGTAAATACTGCATAAAGTGTATTGGCCATCTTATCTGTGGCAATACAATGACTATGGACTGTAGTTCTCAGATACAGACACACTTGTAAATAACATGAACCATGCTACTTCTACAGTTTATGAATGGTAGCTGGCGTGTGTGCAGATGTTTGGCTAATGTAGTTTGAACTTCTACAACATCCTCAGCAACTAGAAAGGTGCACTATCCAGTTAAATACCTGTAAAACGCACTGCCATTTAAAAAGAAAAACGCATACAGCTGATAGTAAGATGACACAGCCATAAAACAAGGTAAACTAGAATGCAAGCAGTTTATGAACCAGGGGCCAAGCCGTCCCCACGCGATTCGGGGCCCCTGGTCTCGCGGTGTGGCCACGCAACGCAAACGGCTACTGGTTTTCGTTGTGACCGGGAGGGAGGGGCATTGTCCGCTGTAGAGATTGCTGTCGAACGTCGGGTCTAACTCAAGGCCTTTGCCCTCGTCTCTCTCATTGCTCTCTTATTGTTAATGGGAAAAAGAGCAGTGTCGTGTGTAGTCCTCCTGAATATGTTTGATTGGAGAAGTCATGCCACTTGGACCAAACATCACTAAACTTTACCTGCCTGCTCGGGGAGCGGACTCCACAGGCGTCGCCTAAATTTCGTGCAGAATATGAGGGCAATGTTCGTGTCGCTTGGATTTTTACTCTGTTGTATGCACCCCCTATCGGCCAGTTCGTTTGCGCCCAAATTTTGGCGCACGCAGAGCCTCTGGTTGACCTCTGAGAACAAGTGCTTTGAAGTTTGATGTCGATAGCGCATTTTACTGTTAGACAAAAAAGATATGCAAACAGTTTTGTGTTTTTTAGCTAACGCCAGAAAAGAAAAAATGGTATTTATAGATGTACTGGCATATTATTTGGATGTAGCAGAATTTTTCTGATAACATCTTGATCAGGCAAGATCTGGAGGATTGGTAGTGGTGCAAAAAGTTCGTGCAGAATGGGGCGTTAAACCTAGGAGTGAGGTTCGAAAGAAAAAAAAAAAGTAGGGTCGCGCGCTGGAACGTAGTGTGTAGGGACTTACCAAAAGAGAAATATGGCAGTGCGGGAATGTGGGCGTTGTGGCCTATGTCAGAAGATGCGGCTCTATTCAGGGACACATGGATATTTAGGTTGTGAAGGAGGTGATTAAAATGTGGAAGTTACAGGCCAAAATGCGTGTTGCATCCGTTACGGCCACCACCTAGTGGGTAGGACAACTTAATTTTTGGTATGGGTTTTGTTCTGTGTGCCTATTTATAGTATATACCCTGTATAATTTCACAGCCCTCAGCATTAAATTAAAAACAAAAAAATAAAAAACCTTGGAGCTGAATATAAAGTTTGTTGTTTATCTCGTAAAAGCCAGCGCCCAAACTGTGTTGACAGTCTTGTGAGTACCTCAAGATATGGCCTCAGGTATGGACCCCAGCATCATTAACCACCAAAATTTTGGTTAAAAATTCGGTGTTGCCATGTGAAGAGATAGAATGTTGCACATATTTGCAGCGCCGCCCGCCTCCTAGTGGCCAGACACCAGCAAATTTGGGTCATACCCCTACAGTTCACATTGGCTAATGCCAAGGATCTGATGGGGGGACTTGGTTTGTCGGTTAGCTTTTATTTTGTGATTCCGAGAATTAGCAAAAAACTGTTTGCGTTTTTATTAGCTGGCTAGAAATATATTCGTTAATAATTTGCGAGATATTTTGACCTAAAAAAATTCTTTTGATAACTTTATGCTCAGATCTTCTGATAGAACGACCCTGCCAAAATTTCACACTGATAGGACTAAAACCCGAAGGTGGAGTTCGATAAGTAAGGTTTTCCAGTTTTTGCGATGTAGCGAAAAGAAAATTATAGACGGGAAATGCGGCGTGGCCTAGCAGGTTGGTTCAGGGCAGATGAGGGGATCTGTGCATATGAGGCTTTTGAAGGTGCGACATACGGTGGTTTGGTTGTTGGGGTAAGTTATAGGCCCAAAACGGTTGGGTTATAGTGCCCCATCTGCTGGCGGACATTTGTCAATTTTGCACGCTTGAGTTACGTGCAGGGGTCTGGACCAACCCTCCAAATGGCACCGCCCTCCCTTGCACGTTTTTAGCCTGCAGACCACTTTTACTCCAAGTGTAAGAATTAAAAATAGAGATAGCAAAAATAAAAATCTGAACAAAAACAATTAGGGTTCCCAGCACTGCTGGGCCTGGAAAAGCGTATGCTCGTGCATATGTGTTCCCCAGGCCCGCGGGCTGGGCCCTTCTAACTATGGAATGCTTTTGCGTTCAAGACATTGCATCTCTCCTCCACTGTGCTCCCTTCTCCTTGGCGTCTTAGCTGCACCAGCTCCGTAGGACACAAGAGAGACCAAGTGTTATTTTGTTTACTATTACCATTTACCATTTATTGACTTTGCATTATTGTTCGCAGCACAGTGAGAAACTTCACCCACACTTTTACCTGTTTGGAGTCAATTATTCACTACATGTGGCGATTAGCAACACATTGAAACTATCTTGCACACCTGGGTGGAAGCATTGAGATCAGAGTCAGCACTATAACAAATTGAAGGGAGGGAAGAAGAAATGAGAATCAGGAAATATGTAGTGTAAAAACGTTTATCAGTGGCGAACCGTGAAATGATTAGGCTGGGACTGAAGTGTCTGGTCAAAACTTTGTAGACACACCGTAATAAAATGCAGGCACCAAAATGGAGAAGATTTTGCCTTGGCATACGGGGCAGGCATAGCAGGTAGCCTGTGGACATGTGTTGGTACACAGTGTAAGGTGCCATTACAAAAACCCACTTAGAGGTCAGCTAAACACCAGACAATGAGCTGAATGTAGTGGAATGTTTTTAGCTAGAGTAGTCTTGTTTCTATATTAGTTTACTATGCTATTGTTGTGTATGGTAAGTGCCTGCCCTTCATGCGCCGTGGATGCGGACTTGCTCTTGCGTGTTCATTATACATATACATGCTGGTGCGTGGGTATGTGGTTACAGAATACATTAATTATATACAGGCTTGAACAAATTGTGAGACGACCCCCTAAGTGTTGAAAGTTTATGCCACAGGCTGCCCTAAATTAACAGCAACTTGTGTAATTTGCCAAATATCATTTTTTATGTGTCTGTAATGGTTAAATACACAGTATGTAAAAGCTCTTTAACATGAGTTAATTATAGGGTTAGTTACTTGCATTCCTGAACAGAAAAAAAATAATTTTAGTGGTTGAAGTGTTATTGTTTGATTAAGTTCTGACTTCTCAGAGAAGAAGCCCAGTGAAGCTGGCACTCCAAATTTGGGTATATAAATAAGGTGAATTCACGTCTGAAATTTCGCTCAATTCCTGTTTCAAAATGGTAAACGGGGCTGCGTGCTCAATTTGAAAATGAAAGAGTCCACACTAAAGCACCTCATGATGCTGGATGGTCTCTGCGAAAATAGGGAGAAGAAAGAAAGTGTTCTCACAGGTGTCGGTCAAGTATGCTTTGGAGTCGAACTGCCGAGACTGGTGCTTACAAAATGCACCAAGGAAGAGGCAGGAAACGAAAAGTTCACTGAAGACAGGGTGTCAGACACCTCAACGATTTTAAGTTACTAGAGACAGAAGCGAAGACCACTGCTTGATCTTCAGGCAGAGATAAATTGCTTCTTGATCAGAGTGCTGAGAAAGTCTCAAATGAGCTGACAGACAAGTCTTAGAAGAGGAAAGGACTAGTGGCTAAGAAGCGCTCCTCGCTAAGTGAGGCCTGCAAACATCCAGAACCGCTCCTCGATTTCCCAGGAGCACAACACTGGATGTTGATGAATGGAAGAAGGGGTACTCTGGACGCACGAAGTCCAAGTTTTGAAGCACATTCTTCGGGGTCAGCATCGTGCGTGTTTATGTCTGCAGAAAAGCTGGAGAACGTTTTGGCTGCCAGATGCATTGAAACCCACAGAAGAAAGAAACACGGTGAAAATTCCAATTATGGTTATGGGGTTCATTTGTGGAAATGCCGTGGGCAAAATTAGTGACGGTATCTCCATGAACACAGAATGTCCTACAGACAACATCGTATGTGCATCATGGAATGTCCCTTCTGGATCTGAATCTGATTAAGAAGAATAAGGCGGGTAGTAAAATTACTTATCGACTAAATGGATCTAGAATTGCTTGCTGTTTATTTCTATACATGACAATCTGGGCATAGACATTAAACATTTAAACTTCATTACAGCAGATTTTGAAAATGATGCGTTTTGATCTGAAACACTGTCTGACAATGTCAGAGACGTGGCACTGTGTTGACGTCCAGTTTTTTGGTCAAATCAAACGTAAAATGAAATGTAACTGAGAGTGTTAAGATTTTCTGAGTAGGATAAAATGGGGATTAGACTCATCAAGTTTTCTAATCAGTGTGCTTAGGTAGCTGCAGTATCAAGCAAAGCAAAACTGACTTTAAATGGTTAAAATGAGTAGTTGTGCAAAGTGGTTTATAGATGGGTATCATTCTTTTAGGAGTGATGGGATGTCACACTGTTAAATTTGTAAGTGTTAGTCTGAAGCAAATGGGATATGTAAAATGACTGCATCACTACCAAACGGAACGGTACCACATGACAGCGTGATGCATCAGTTTGTGATATGCTGCTACATTACATAGTTTGTGTCTGACATTATATGGCTTTCATTGTGATATTTCTGAACAGAGTACAGCTCACGCAAACTTTTCTATTGCTTTTAACATTTCCCTCAGTTTATAATCTATATCGTTATAATCAAACTTTGTTAGGAAAAAGGAAATTAGTTTAATAAGAGAGCAGCACTTTTTATGGACGATTTTAATCTGAAACTCAGAACTTAAATCTATACTCCTGACCAGGTTATGAGTTAGCAATTAAGTTACCATGGGATCTAACAGGTTAAAAGAGCACCTTGCCTGCACTGGAAACCCTGTTTTAGACTCAACATACCTTGCTGGCACGCATTAGTCTTTCTTCATAGTACACCCCTGTATTGTGTTCACTTGTCGTTAGTGTTGTGATGGTGTTTGCTCACAGAATGGTGGCTTCGTGTTGGGTAACGTTATATTTCACAAGTCAGCTGGAAGAATTTCTTCTTTTGAAGGGAGGATTTGGATTAAAAATAACGCTTCATCATATGTTGATGAATTCTGTGATCTGTGCAAAAAAATACATAAACGTGTGTTAAAGTTGTGCTTGAGAATCGATAGTGGAATTGGAAATTTTATATCTTAATGCTGTGTCAGATCGAGACCTGGAGAAGAAACGACTATGTTTTATAAACATACTTCAAATCCAGGGCCTGTTATTCATAAACATTCTAAAGAATAACTCTCTCACAGCTGTTCCTAACTTGGTCTAAAAATTCACTTGCAATAGAAAGGGACGTCACTTTTGGAAGGTGTGATTAAGAAACTTCTAAGAGCAAACTCTGAATTAGGAGGGTGACTGAAAACTTAGTCTTAGTGTTTAGATGTGTTTGATCCATTGTTAGATATGACACATTTTTTTTTGAATGTGAGTGTGCTTGAGCCAAAGAAAACAATTCTTAGTGATAATGGTCATAGAATAAAACAGTTAAAATTCATTAGAATATATAGTCTCTCATCAAGATAGTGGTTTGTAATTAAGAGTACTGTTAAGAACTGAATAAATTGTACGCATACTGACTTGAAAAGTATTGTTTATGTTTAAAAATCTGACAGGCTATGTGTGTACACGCTAGCCTTTTTCATGTCTGAATCGCTTGTTATATTTAATTTGTTCTTGTGTTATTTTACCATACTGGTAGTGGTGCTTAATATATCTGATTAATGGTGGGAAGCGCCTGCTGTGTTCTCATGAATGCCATTTTGTGAGCATGGGCAGTACAGGTCTGTGGATACATCCAGAAGAGGTATGAATATGAACATGTGGTTCAGCGTGTTACTATAAGAACTGTTTGAAAGCAGCTGTGAAGCGTAATTGTGTAATCACTCTGCTGATGTTTTAAAGTTGTCACAGACCAAATCCTTTGTGTTGTCATCACTTTCATTTTGGCATTTATGCATTATTTTGTTATGTGGAGATTTTGTTTTTATTTTATCTTGTAAATAAGCACCTCTAAAAATAAACCTTAAAAAAGTTATGGTACATAGATAACGGGTTCATTATTATCTTATTAGTTGTTGTTTCTTCAGTGAGCAAATCTCTTATGGGAATCAACCAACAAAACATTATCTCTGCAACAGTCTAAAGTGTAGCATTTTACTAACTCACTGTCACTCAAGCACTTCTTCATCTTTCTGTCATTTCTCTTTCTGCTTATGAAACACTTAAGAACCTCCTCCCATACTCTGACCACTTTTCACCTCATGAGCTCTTGAGGAGTTGAAGATATGTGAATAACTTATCTCTACCAAGATTAGTGCTCTTACTTTATGGGGAAATTCGTTAGAAAAATGTCACAATTCTAAAAATTGGTAATAGAAAGTTAGTACTGAAGAAGCTTTGTGATGTATTGGCTCCAGATGAATATGAAGGATAAAACAAACTGATTTTTTTTTTTTGTCGTTTATAAACAGGACAAGTTGAGGAGTGTGACATGAAAGCTGGGGAGAGAGACAGGATGATATGGAGCACATGGCCATGGGCTGGAATCAAACCAGGGCCGCTGCAGCAAGGATTCAGCCTTTGCATATGGAACATGCACAATTCCAGGTGAGCTACTGAGGAACCCGAACATAGATTCATTTGAGATTCTTTTCAAATACAGTCGGCACAAAGAAATTTTGAAATTGAACTCTTAACAGTGAGATGAGCTGATCTAAAGCACTTTAGTAGGATAAGCTTTCCAAGAAATTCCACTACCAAGAAGTCTTTAAAACCAAGTTAGATACATTCAATATAGAATAAATATGAGAGGTGTTTAAAACCAGGCTTCCATTCTACTCACAGTAAATATATGACAAATATAAAGGATACCATTGTTTGACTTGAGATTCTTTTCAAATCTACACTAGACATACAACATTTAAAATATACCTCCTAACAGTGAGATAAGCTGATATAAAGCTCTTCATTTTCCACTCAAGGGTTTAGAAGCTAGTTTCCACATTACAGACATTAAAAATCAGATGATATGTATTAAATCATATTACAGCCTGATTTTTTGGCCTTAATAACAGGACAGACTGAAGGATGTGACAGGAAAGGTGGCAGAGAGAGAACAGATGACATGCAGCACATGTCCAAGGGCTGGAATCAAACCAAAGCCTCTGCAGTAAGGAGTTCGTCTTTTCACATGAGGCATGTGATCTACCAGGTGAGTGACCACATCTTGATCTTGCGGAGGGGTCCATGTACCATCCTTCCCAAACTGTACTTGACTTTTTTGGTAATTAGGATAAACAAAGATACAATGTATCATTTGTTTTCCTGTTTCCAGCAAAAATTAATGATAATAATGATAATAATAATAACTAGAACTGCAAGCAGTTATGAAAGGGGGCCAAGCCTCCCGCGCGACTCCGCCCCCGGGCGTCGCAGAGCCCACGCAACGCAAACGGCTCTGTTTCGTCACCGGAAGGCACGTCGCCGAGGTTTGCCGTTAAATGTGAGGTCAAATGAGGCTGCCCTGTCTCTCCCTTCCTCTTACTGTAATGGGAAGAGCACAGCAAGTGTCAAAGGCAGAATATGTTTGTTGTGACAAGTCACGCCCACTTTGATCAAACATGACTAAACTGTACGGCCGGGCTCAGGAGGGACTCCAGATCACGCTCCCCGAATTTCGTGCGGATCCAAGCTACTTTTGTGTCGCTTGATATTACCGTGTTTATAGCGCCCCCTGTTGCCCAATTTGCACCAAATTTGGTACAGAACCTCTGGGTGACCACTGAAAGAAGTGACTCAAGTTTCATGTTGATACCTTTTACTTTGACAAAAATATGCAACAATATGTGTTTTTTAGCTAGCAGAAAAAATTGTTTATTTATGAGTACCCGCATTTTTTGGAGTAGCAAAATTCTTTTGATAACTTTTGATCAGGGCCATCTGGAGACTGTATGTGCAAAGTTTCGTGCAGCTGGAGCGTAAATCCTAGGAGGAGTTCGAAAAAGTAGGTTTTTGACGTGTAGCGAATTAGAAAGAGAAATATGTTGTGGAACTGGGCGTGGCCTATGTCATAAGATGCGGCTCTATCCAGGGAACACGTGGATATAAAGTTTATGAAGATGTGACTTAATCAATTTTCGGTATGGGCAGTAGGGAGGCACGTCGCCAAGATTTGCTGTCAAGCGTGGTGTCAAATTAGGCTGCCCTCTCTCTCCGTTCCTCTTATTGCAATGGGAAGAGCGCTGCTCTCTCAGTGTGAAAGGCTGAATATGTTTTGTTGTAAGAAGTCACGCCCACTTTGACCAAACATGACTAAATTTGACGGCTGGCCTCGGGAGTGACTCCTCATCACGCTCGCCGAATTTCGTGCGAATCCGAGCAACTTTTGTGTCGCTTGATGTTTCTCATTTTGTAGCGCCCCCTATTGGCCAATTTGAGCCAAATTTGGCACAGAGCCTCTGGTTGACCTCTGAAACAACTGAATCAAGTTTCATGTTGATAGCTTTTACTTTGACAAAAATATGCAACAGTATGTGTTTTTTAGCTAGCAGAAAAAATTGCTTATTTATAAGTACGGCATTTTTTGGAGTAGCAAAATTCTTTTGATAACTTTTGATCAGGCACGTCTGGAGACTGTGTGTGCAAAGTTTCGCGCAGATGTAGCGTACACCCTAGGAGGAGTTCGAAAAAGTATGTTTTTGACGTATAGGGACTTACAAAGAGAAATATGCTGTGGGAGTGAGCGTGGCCTATGTCAAAAGATGCGGATCTATGCAGGGAATACGTGGATATAAAGTTTATGAAAATGTGATTTAAAATGTGGAAGTTACAGGCCAAAATGCCTTTGCATCCGTTACAGCGCCACCTAGTGGAGTAGATGCACAATTTTTGGTATGGGTGGTCTGTGTGCTATTCTATATATACCCTGTAAATTTCACAGCCCTCAGCTTAATACTTGAGCTGAAATAAATGTTTGTTGTTTATCTCGTAATAAGCCACGCCCACTTTGACCAGTCGTGATGACCTTCAAGATATGGCCTCAGGAGTGACCCAGCATCATACCCACCGAATTTGGTAAAAATCAGTTTTGGCGTTTAAGAGATATAACGTTCCCATATTTGCAGCGCCCCCTAGTGGCCAACATTAGCCAAATTTGGCTCATACCCCCACAGTCACATGCCAACAAAGGATCTCAGATTTGGTGTGATTAGCATTTACTTTGACCGAGATATGCAAGTGTTCTTGTTTTTATAGCTAGCTAGAAAATTTTATTCGTTAATAATTTGCGCATATTTTGAACGAACAAAATTCTTTTGATAACTTTAGATCAGGTCCAGCTGACGAACGGACGTGCCAAGTTTCACACTGATCGGACCCAACCCCAAGGAGGAGTTCGAAAAAGTAGGTTTTCGAGTTTTTGCAATTTCCTGAAAAAAAATTCTAGGCGGAAATGGGCGTGGCCTAGCCCAGATGATTCAGGGCTATTCAGGGAATCTGGGGATATGAGGCTTTTGAATGTGCGACATACGGTGTGGGAGTTATAGGCCAAAAGATGTTTCCCTTGGTTATAGCGCCCCCTGCTGACGGACATATGTCAATTTTTGCGCCTGAGGTACGTGCAGGGGTCTGGACCAACCCTCCAAATTGCACTGCCCTCCCTTGCACGGTTTAGCCTGCAGCAAGACTTTTACCGGGGGAAAAATAAAAATAGAGAAAAATAAAAATCTGAACAATTACAATAGGGTTCCCAGCACCGCTGGTCCTGGGAAACGCGTATGCTTGCATACGCGTTCCCCAGGCCCCGCAGGCTTGGCCCCCTAATAATAACAATGTTTTTCCGGTCATTGACCTTAAATCAGCAATTGGAATAGAAGTTAAACCAAAGCCAGAAACAACTTTATTATCACATTCATTGTGTTATTGCTATTATCTATTAAATCTCATTTCCACCACTGAAAAAAAAAAAAAATCCAGAAGGTAAGTCATAATTATGAGGCAAAAAAGTCAAAATTATGAGATAAAAAGTCATAATTATGAGATAAACTGTCAAAATTATGAGATAAAAAGTCAAAACTAGAACTGCAAGCAGTTATGAACGGGGGCCAAGCCTCCCGCGTGACTCGGCCCCCGGGCGTCGCGGAGCACACGCAACGCAAACGCAACGCAAACGGCTCTGTTTCGTGACCGGCAGGCACATCCCCGAGACTTGCAGTCGAACGTGTGCTCAAACAAGGCTGCCCTCTCTCTCCATTCCTGTTATTGTAATGGGAAGAGCACTGGAAGCTCTGTATTATTCCTGAACATGTTTGTTGTAACAAGTCACGCCCACTTTGACCAAACAGTACATAACTTTACGGCCGGCCTCAGGAGGGAATCCACATCAAGCTCACCAAATTTCGTACAAATCCGATGAACTTTTATGTCACTTGATATTTCTCTGTTTATAGCGCCCCCTATCGGTCAATTTGCGCAAATTTGGGCACATAGCCTGTGGTTGACCTCTGAAACGTGGGGACTGAGTTTGATGTTGATAGCTTTTACTTTGACAAAAATATGCAACAGTATGTGTTTTTTAGCTAGCGGAAAAAATTGTTTATTTATAAGTACCGTGTTTTTTGGAGTAGCAAAATTCTTTTGATAACTTTTGATCAGACACGTCTGGAGATTGTGTGTGCAAAGTTTCGTGCAGATGGAGCGTACAACCTGGGAGGAGTTCGAAAAAGTAGGTTTTTAACGTGTAGCGACTTACAAAGAGAAATATGCTGTGGGAGTGGGCGTGGCCTATGTCAGAAGATGCGGGTCTACTCAGGGAACACGTGGATATAAAGTTTATGAAGATGTGATTTAAAATCTGGAAGTTACAGGCCAAAATTCGTTTGGGTCCGTTACAGCGCCACCTAGTGGAGTAGATGGACAGTTTTTGGTATGGCTATTCTGTGTGCTGTTCTATATATACCCTGTAAATTTCACAGCCCTCAGCATAATACTTGAGCTGAAATAAATGTTAGTTTTTTGTCTTGTAATAAGCCACGCCCACTTTGACCAGTCGTGATTACCTTGGAGATATGGCCTCAGGAGTGACACAGCATCATACCCACCAAATTTCATAATAATCGGTGTTGCTGTTTAAGAGATATAAATGTTCCATATTTGCAGCGCCCCCTAGTGGCCAAAATTAGCCAAATTTAGCTCACATACCCACAGCCACATGCCAACCTAGGATCTCAGATTTGGTGTCGTTAGGATTTATTTTGACCGAGATATCCAACTGTTCGCGTTTTTATAGCTAGCTATAAAAATTTATTCGTTAATAATTAGCGCATATGTTGACGGAACAAAATTCTTTTGATAACTTTAGATCAGGACTATCGGAAGACTGTACGTGCCAAATTTCACAGAGAACGGATAAAACCCCAAGGAGGAGTTCGAAAAAGTGGGTTTTCCAGTTTTTGCGATTTTGCGGGAAAAAAATTCAGGCGGAAATGGGCGTGGCCTAGCCCAGGTGACTCAGTACTATTGAGGGAATCTGAGGATATGAGGCTTTTGAATGTGCGACATACGGTGGTGTGAGTTATAGCCCAAAACGCGTTTCCCTTGTTATAGCGCCCCCTGCTGGCGGACATATGTGATTTTTTGCGCCTGAGGTACGTGCAGGGGTCTGGACCAACCCTCCAAATTGCACCGCCCTCCCTTGCACGGTTTAGCCTGCAGCAACACTTTTATCGGGGGAAGAATAAAAAAAATAACTAGAACTGCAAGCAGTTATGAACGGGGGCCAAGCCTCCCGCGCAACTCGGCCCCCGCGCGTGGCGGAGCCCATGCAACGCGAATGGCTCTGTTTCGTCACCGGGAGGCACACTGCCAAGATCTGCTATTGAACACTGGGTCGAGCAAGGCTCCCCTCTCTCGCCGTTGCTCTTATTGCAATGGGAAGAGCAGTGTGAAAGGCTGAATGTGTTTGTTGTAAGAAGTCACGCCCACTTTGACCAAACATGACTAAAGTTTACAGGCGGCCTCGGGAGCGACACCACATAGCGCTCCCCGAATTTCGTGCGAATCTGAGCAACTTTTATGTTGCTTGATTTTTCTCAGTTTATAGCGCCCCCTTTTTGACCAATTTGCACCAAATTTGGGACAGAGCCTCTGGCTGACCTCTGAAACAAGTGATTTGAGTTTCATGTCGATAGCTTTTACTTTGACAAAAATGTGCAACAGTATGTGTTTTTTAGCTAGCAGAAAAAAATTGTTTATTTATAAGTACCACATTTTTTGGAGTAGCAAAATTCTTTTGAAAAGTTTTGATCAGGCACGTCTGGAGATTGTGTGTGCAAAGTTTCGTGCAGATGGAACGTAAAGCCTAGGAGGAGTTCGAAAAAGTAGGTTTTTTGACGTGTGGCGACTTACAAAGAGAAATATGCTGTGGGAGTGGGCGTGACCTATGTCAGAAGATGCAGCTCTATTCAGGGAACACGTGGATATAAAGTTTATGAAGATGTGATTTAAAATATGGAAGTTACAGGCCAAAATGCGTTTGCATCCATTACAGCGCCACCTAGTGGAGTAGATGCACAATTTTTGGTATGGGTGGTCTGTGTCCTATTCTATATATACCCTGTAAATTTGACAGCCCTCAGCATAATACTTGAGCTAAAATAAACGTTTTTTGTTTATCTCATAATAAGCCACGCCCACTTTGACCAGTCGGGATTACCTTCAAGATATGGCCTCGGGAGGCACCCAACATCATGCCCACCAAATTTGGTAAAAATCGGTGTTGCCGTTTAAGAGATATAACCTTGACATATTTGCAGCGCCCCTAGTGGCCAACATCAGCCAAATTTGGCTCATAGCCCCACATTCACATGCCAACCAAGGATCTCGGACTTGTTGTCGTTAGCATTTATTTTGACCGAGATATGCAAGTGTTCGCGTTTTTATAGCTAGCTAGAAAATTTTATTCGTTAATAATTTGCGCATACTTTGACAGAATGAAATTCTTTTGAAATCTTTAGATCAGGTCCCTCTGAAGACCATACGTGGCAAATTTCACACTGTTTGGACAAAACCCCAAGGAGGAGTTTGAAAAAGTAGGTTTTAGAGTTTTTGCGATTTTCTGAAAAAAAATCATAGGCGGAAATGGGCGTGGCCTAGCCCAGGTGATTCGGGGCTACTCAGAGAATCTGTGGATATGAGGCTTTTGAATGTGCGACAAACGGTGTGGGAGTTATAGGCCAAAAGGTGTTTCCCTTGGTTATAGCGCCACCTGCTGGCGGACATATGTCAGTTTTTGCACCTGAGGTACGTGCAGGGGTCTTGACCAACCATCCAAATTGCACCGCCCTCCCTTGCACGGTTTAGCCTGCAGCACCACTTTTATATGTGGAAGAATAAAAATAATAACTAGAACTGCAAGCAGTTATCAACGGGGGCCAAGCCTCCTGCGCGACTCGGCCCTCGGGCGTCGCGTAGCCCACGTAATGCGAATGGCTCTATTTCGGTACCGGAAGGTACGTCGCCAAGATTTGCTATCGAACATGAGGTCAAACAAGGCTGCCCTCTCTCTCCATTGCTCTTATTGTAATGGGAAGAGCACTGGAAGCTCTGTATTATTGCTGAATATGTTTGTTGTAAGAAGTCACGCCCACTTTGACCAAACATAACAAAACTTTACGACCCGGCTCGGGAGCGACTCCAGATCACGCTCTCCGAATTTTATGCGAATCTGAGCAACTTTTGTGTCGCTTGATATTACCGTGTTTATAGCGCCCCCTGTTGCCCAATTTGCACCAAATTGGGTACAGAGCCTCTGGTTGACCTCAGAACCAAGTGACTTGAGGTTCATGTCGATAGCATTTATTTTGACAAAAATATGTAACAGTATGTGTTTTTTTAGCTAGCAGGAAAAATTACTTATTTATACGTATTGCATTTTTTGGAGTAGCAAAATTCTTTTGATAACTTTTGATCAGGCCTGTCTGGAGATTGTGTGTGCAAAGTTTCGTGCAGATGGAGCGTTAACCCTAGGAGGAGTTCGAAAAAGTAGGTTTTTGACGTGTAGCGACTTACAAAGAGAAATATGCTGTGGGAGTGGGCGTGGCCTATGTCAAAAGATGCGGATCTATTCAGGGAACACGTGGATATAAAGTTTATGAAGATGTGATTAAAAATGTGGAAGTTACAGGCCAAAACGCGTTTGCGTCCGTTACAGCGCCACCTAGTGGAGTAGACGCACAATTTTTTGTGTGGGTGGTCTGTGTCCTATTCTATATATATTTTGTAAATTTCTCAGCCCTCAGCATAATACTTGAGCTGAAATAAAGATTTGTTGTTTATCTCGCAATAAGCCACGCCCACTTTGACCAGTCGTGATTACCTTCAAGATTTCGCCTGAGGAGTGACCCAGCATCATGTCCACTAAATTTGGTAAAAATCGGTATTGGCGTTTAAGAGATATAACGTTCCCATATTTGTAGCGCCCCCTAGTGGCCAACATTGGCCAAATTTGGCTCATATCCCCACAGTCACATGCCAACCAAGGATCTCAGATTTGGTGTCATTAGCATTTACTTTGACCGAGTTATGCAACTGTTCGTGTTTTTATAGCTAGCTAGAAAAATGTATTCGTTAATAATTTGCGCATATTTTGACGGAACAAAATTCTTTTGATAACTTTAGATCAGGTCCAGGTGATGAACGTACGTGCCAAATTTCCACACTGATGGGACCAAACCCCAAGGAGGAGTTCGAAAAAGTAGGTTTTCCAATTTTTTGCGATTTCCTGAAAAAAAATTATAGGCGGAAATGGGCGTGGCCTGGCCCAGGAGATTCAGGGCAACGCAGGGAATCTGGGGATATGAGGATTTTGAAGGTGCGACATACGGTGTGGGAGTTATGGACCAAAACGTGTTTTCCTTGGTTATAGCGCCACCTGCTGGCGGACATATGTCAATTTTTGCGTCTGAGGTCCCTGCAGGCGTCTGGACCAACCCTCCAAATTGCACCGCCCTCCCATGCACGGTTTAGGCTGCAGTACCACTTTTACCGGGGGAAAAATAAAAATAATAATAATAGAGAAAAAAAATAAAAATCCGAACAAAAACAATAGGGTTCCCAGCACCGCTGGTCCTGGGAAACGCGTATGCTTGTGCATACGCGTCCCCCAGGCCCCGCGGGCTTGGCCCCCTAACTAGAACTGCAAGCAGTTATGAACGGGGGCCAAGCCTCCCGCGCGATTCGGACCCCGGGCGTCGCGGAGCCCACTTAACGCAAACGGCTCTATTTTGTTACCAGGAGGCACACCGCCAAGATCTGCTATCGAACGTGAGGTCGAACAAGGCTGCCCTCTCTCTCCGTTCCTCTTATTGCAATGGGAAGAGCACTGCAAGTGTCAAAGGCAGAATATGTTTTTTGTAACAAGTCACGCCCACTTTGACCAAACATCACTAAACTTTACGGCCCGGCTCGGGAGGGACACCAGATCGCGCTCGCCAAATTTCGTGCGAATCCGAGCAACTTTTTTGTCGCTTAATGTTTCTCTGTTTGTAGCGCCCCCTGTTGCCCAATTTGCACCAAATTTGGTACAGAGCCGCTGGTTGACCTCGGAAAGAAGTGACTTGAGTTTCATGTTGATAGCTTTTACCTTTACGAAATTATGCAATGGTATGTCTTTTTTAGCTAGCAGAAATAATTGCTTATTTATAAGTACCGCGTTTTTTGGAGTAGCTAAATTCTTTTGATAACTTTTCATCGGGCTAGTCTGGAGATTGTGTGTGCAAAGTTTCGTGCAGATGGAGCATAAACCCTAGAGGGAGTTAAAAAAAAGTAAGTTTTTGACATGTAACGACTTACAAAGAGAAATCTGCTGTGGGAGTGGGCGTGGCCTATTTCAAAAGATGCGGCTCTATTTAGGGATGACGTGGATATAAAGTTTATGAAGATGTGATTAAAAATGTGGAAGTTACTGGCCAAAATGCGTTTGCGTCCATTACAGCGCCACCTAGTGGAGTAGACGCACAATTTTTGGTATGGGTGGTCTGTGTCCTAATCTATATATACCCTGTGAATTTCACAGCCCTCAGCATAATACTTGAGCTGAAACAAATGGTTGTTGTTTATGTCGTAATAAGCCACGCCCACTTTGACCAGTCGTGATTACCTTCAAGACATGGCCTCAGGAGTGACCCAGCATCATACCCACCAAATTTGGTAAAAATCGGTGTTGGCGTTTAAGAGATATAACGGTCCCATATTTGCAGCGCCCCCTAGTGGTCAACATTAACCAAATTTGGCTCCTATCCCCACAGTCACATGCCAACCAATGATCTCAGAATTGGTGTCGTTAGCATTTATTTTGACCTAGATATGCAACTGTTCGCGTTTTTATAACTAGCTAGAAAATTTTATTCGTCAATAATTTGTACATATTTTGACCGGACAAAATTCTTTTGATAACTTTAGATAATGTCTAGCTGACAAACATACGTGCCGAATTTCACACGGATTGGACCAAACCCCAAGGAGGAGTTAGAAAAAGTATTTTTTCGAGTTTTTGCGATTTCCTGAAAAAAAATTATAGGCGGAAATGGGCGTGGCCTAGCCCAGGTGATTCAGGGCTATTCAGGAAATCTGTGGATATGAGGCTTTTGAATGTGTGACATACGGTGTGGGAGTTATAGGCCAAAACGTGTTTCCCTTGGTTATAGCGCCACCTGCTGGCAGACATATGTCAATTTTTGCGGCTGAGGTCCGTGCAGGGGTCTGGACCAACCCTCCAAATTGCACCACCCTCCCTTGCACGGTTTAGCCTGCAGCACCACTTTTACCCGTGGAAGTATAAAAATAATAACTAGAACTGCAAGCAGTTATCAACGGGGGCCAAGCCTCCTGCGCGACTCGGCCCTCGGGCGTCGCGTAGCCCACGTAATGCGAATGGCTCTATTTCGGTACCGGAAGGTACGTCGCCAAGATTTGCTATCGAACATGAGGTCAAACAAGGCTGCCCTCTCTCTCCATTGCTCTTATTGTAATGGGAAGAGCACTGGAAGCTCTGTATTATTGCTGAATATGTTTGTTGTAAGAAGTCACGCCCACTTTGACCAAACATAACAAAACTTTACGACCCGGCTCGGGAGCGACTCCAGATCACGCTCTCCGAATTTTATGCGAATCTGAGCAACTTTTGTGTCGCTTGATATTACCGTGTTTATAGCGCCCCCTGTTGCCCAATTTGCACCAAATTGGGTACAGAGCCTCTGGTTGACCTCAGAACCAAGTGACTTGAGGTTCATGTCGATAGCATTTATTTTGACAAAAATATGTAACAGTATGTGTTTTTTAGCTAGCAGGAAAAATTACTTATTTATACGTATTGCATTTTTTGGAGTAGCAAAATTCTTTTGATAACTTTTGATCAGGCCTGTCTGGAGATTGTGTGTGCAAAGTTTCGTGCAGATGGAGCGTTAACCCTAGGAGGAGTTCGAAAAAGTAGGTTTTTGACGTGTAGCGACTTACAAAGAGAAATATGCTGTGGGAGTGGGCGTGGCCTATGTCAAAAGATGCGGATCTATTCAGGGAACACGTGGATATAAAGTTTATGAAGATGTGATTAAAAATGTGGAAGTTACAGGCCAAAACGCGTTTGCGTCCGTTACAGCGCCACCTAGTGGAGTAGACGCACAATTTTTTGTGTGGGTGGTCTGTGTCCTATTCTATATATATTTTGTAAATTTCTCAGCCCTCAGCATAATACTTGAGCTGAAATAAAGATTTGTTGTTTATCTCGCAATAAGCCACGCCCACTTTGACCAGTCGTGATTACCTTCAAGATTTCGCCTGAGGAGTGACCCAGCATCATGTCCACTAAATTTGGTAAAAATCGGTATTGGCGTTTAAGAGATATAACGTTCCCATATTTGTAGCGCCCCCTAGTGGCCAACATTGGCCAAATTTGGCTCATATCCCCACAGTCACATGCCAACCAAGGATCTCAGATTTGGTGTCATTAGCATTTACTTTGACCGAGTTATGCAACTGTTCGTGTTTTTATAGCTAGCTAGAAAAATGTATTCGTTAATAATTTGCGCATATTTTGACGGAACAAAATTCTTTTGATAACTTTAGATCAGGTCCAGGTGATGAACGTACGTGCCAAATTTCACACTGATGGGACCAAACCCCAAGGAGGAGTTCGAAAAAGTAGGTTTTCCAATTTTTGCGATTTCCTGAAAAAAAATTATAGGCGGAAATGGGCGTGGCCTGGCCCAGGAGATTCAGGGCAACGCAGGGAATCTGGGGATATGAGGATTTTGAAGGTGCGACATACGGTGTGGGAGTTATGGACCAAAACGTGTTTTCCTTGGTTATAGCGCCACCTGCTGGCGGACATATGTCAATTTTTGCGTCTGAGGTCCCTGCAGGCGTCTGGACCAACCCTCCAAATTGCACCGCCCTCCCATGCACGGTTTAGGCTGCAGTACCACTTTTACCGGGGGAAAAATAAAAATAATAATAATAGAGAAAAAAAATAAAAATCCGAACAAAAACAATAGGGTTCCCAGCACCGCTGGTCCTGGGAAACGCGTATGCTTGTGCATACGCGTCCCCCAGGCCCCGCGGGCTTGGCCCCCTAATAAGAATAAAAATCTGAACAAAAACAATAGGGTTCCCAGCACCGCTGGTCCTGGGAAACGCGTATGCTTGTGCATACGCGTCCCCCAGGCCCCGCGGGCTTGGCCCCCTAACTAGAACTGCAAGCAGTTATGAACGGGGGCCAAGCCTCCCCGCGCAATTCGGCCCCCGGGCGTCGCGGAGCCCATGCAATGCGAACGGCTCTATTTCGTTACCAGAAGGCACACCGCCAAGATCAACTATAGAATGTGGGATCGAACAAGGCTGCCCTCTCTCTCCATTGCTCTTTTTGTAATGGGAAGAGCAGTGTGAAAGGCTGAATATGTTTGTTGTAAGAAGTCACGCCCACTCTTACCAAACATCACTAAACTTTACAGCCGGCCTCGGGGACGACTCCACATGGCACTTGCCGAATTTCGTGCGAATTTGAGCAACTTTTGTGCCGCTTTATATTTCTCTGTTTGTAGCACCCCCTATTGGCCAATTTGTGCCAAATTTGGCACAGAGCCTCTGGTTTACCTCAGAAACAAGTGAGTCAAGTTTCATGTCGATAGCTTTTACTTTAAGAAAAATATGCAACGGTATGTGTTTTTTAGCTAGCAGAAAAAAATGTTTATTTCTAAGTACCGCGTTTTTTGGAGTAGCAAAATTCTTTTGATAACTTTTGATCAGGCATGTCTGGAGATTGTGTGTGCAAAGTTTCGTGCAGATGCAGCGAAAACCCTAGGAGGAGTTCGAAAAAGTAGGTTTTTGACGTGTAGCGAGTTACAAAGAGAAATATGCTGTGGAAGTGGGCGTGGCCTATGTCAGAAGATGCGGCTGTATTCAGGGAACACGTGGATATAAAGTTTGTGAAGATGTGATTAAAAATGTGGAAGTTACAGGCGAAAATGCATTTGCGCCTGTTACAGCGCCACCTAGTGGAGTAGGTGCACAATTTCTGGTATGGGTGGTCTGTGTGCTATTCTCTATATGTACCATGTAAATTTCACAGCCCTCAGCATAACACTTGAGCTGAAATAAATATTTGTTGTTTATCTGGTAATAAGCCACGCCCACTTTGACCATTCGGGATTACCTTCAAGATATGGCCTCAGGAGTGACCCAGCATCATGCCCATCAAATTTCGTAAAAATCGGTGTTAGCGTTTAAGAGATTTAACGTTCCCATATTTGCAGCGCCCCCTAGAGGCCAACATCAGCCAAATTTGGCTCATACCCCCACAGTCACATGCCAACCAAGGATCTCAGATTTGGTGTCATTAGCATTTACTTTGACTGAGTTATGCAACTCTTCGTGTTTTTATAGCTAGCTAGAAAATTTTATTCGTTAATAATTTGCGCATATTTTGACCGAACAAAATTCTTTTGATAACTTTAGATCGGGTCCAGGTGACGAACATACGTGGCAATTTTCACAGTGATCGGACCAAACCCCAAGGAGGAGTTCGAAAAAGTAGGTTTTCGAGTTTTTTTCAATTTCCTGAAAAAAAATTATAGGCGGAAATGGGCGTGGCTTCGCCCAGGAGATTCAGGGCAAATCAGGGAATCTGGGGATATGAGGTTTTTGAATGTGCGACTTACGGTGTGGGAGTTATAGGCCAAAAGGTGTTTCCCTTGGTTATAGCGCCCCCTGTTGGCGGACATATGTAAATTTTTGCGTCTGAGGTCCCTGCAGGGGTCTGGACCAACCCTCCAAATGGCACCGCCCTCCCATGCACGGTTTAGGCTGCAGCAGCACTTTTACCGGGGGAAAAATAAAAATAATAATAGAGAAAAATAAAAAAAAAAATAAAAATCCGAACAAAAACAATAGGGTTCCCAGCACCGCTGGTGCTGGGAAACGCGTCTGCTTTGCAGTCGCGTTCCCCAGCCCCCGCGGGCTTGGCCCCCTAACTATAACTAGAACTGCAAGCAGTTATGAAAGGGGGCCAAGCCTCCCGCGCGACTCGGCCCCCGGGCGTCGCGGAGCCCACGCAACGCAAACGGCTCTGTTTCGTCACCGGAAGGCACGTCGCCGAGGTTTGCCGTTAAATGTCAGGTCAAACAAGGCTGCCCTGTCTCTCCCTTGCTCTTACTGTAATGGGAAGAGCACTACAAGTGTCAAAGGCAGAATATGTTTGTTGTAAGAAGTCACGCCCACTTTGATCAAACATGACTAAACTTTACGGCAGGGCTCGGGAGGGACTCCAGATCACGCTCCCCGAATTTCGTGCGGATCCAAGCTACTTTTGTGTGGCTTGATATTACCGTGTTTATAGCGCCCCCTGTTGCCCAATTTGCACCAAATTTGGTACAGAACCTCTGGCTGACCACTGAAAGATGTGACTCAAGTTTGATGTTGATACCTTTTACTTGGACAAAAATATGCAACAATATGTGTTTTTTAGCTAGCAGGAAAAATTGTTTATTTATAAGTGCCGCATTTTTTGGAGTTGCAAAATTCTTTTGATAACTTTTGATCAGGCAAGTCTGGAGATTGGATGTGCAAAGTTTCGTGCAGATAGAGCGTAAACCCTAGGAGGAGTTCGAAAAAGTAGGGTTTTGACGTGTAGCAACTTATGACTAAAAATATGCAGTGGAAGTGGGCGTGGCCTATGTCCTACGATGCGGGTCTATGTGGGGAACAGGTGGATATGAAGATTACAAAGATGTGACTTAGAATGTGGAAGTTACAGGCCAAAACGCGTTTGCATCCGTTATAGCGCCACCTAGTGGAGTAGATGCACATTTTTTGGTATGGGCAGGTTGTGTGCTATTCTACATATACCCTGTGAATTTCAAAGCCTTCAGCATAATACTTGAGCTGAAATAAATGTTTGTTGTGTATCGCGTCATAAGCCACGCCCACTTCGACCAATCGCGATTATCTTTAAGATATCGCCTCAGGACTGACCCAGCATGGTAGCCAACAAATTTCGTTAAAGTCGGTGATGCTGTTCAAGAGATATAATGTTGTCATTTTTGCAGCGCCCCCTAGTGGCTATAATTATCCAAATTGTGCTGATACACTCACAGTCACATGCCAACCAAGGATCTCAGGTTTGGTGTCATTAGCATGTATTTTGACCAAGATATCCAACAGTTTGTGTTTTTATAGCTAACTCGAAAAATTCATTCGTTAATAATTAGCGGACTTTTTGACCAAACGAAATTCTTTTGATAACTTTAGATCAGGTCTATCTGTAGACTCTACACACCAAGTTTCACGCTGATTGGACAAAACCCCAAGGAGGAGTTCGAAAAAGTAGGTTTTCCAGTTTTCACAATGTAGCGAAAAAAAATTATAGGCGGAAATGGGCGTGGCCTAGCCCAGGTTATTCACCGATATTCAAGAAATCTGAGGATATGAGGTTTTTGCATGTGTGACATACGGTGTGGGAGTTATAGGCCCAAACGTGTTTTCCTTGGTTATAGCGCCACCTAGTGGCGGACATAGGTGAGTTTTTGCGCCTGAGGTACGTGCAGGGGTCTGGACCAACCCTCCAAATTGCACCACCCTCCCTTGTACGGTTTAGGCTGCAGCAGGACTTTTATCAACGGAAAAATAATAATAAAAACTAGAACTGCAAGCAGTTATGAACGGGGGCCAAGCCTACCGCGCGACTCGGACCCTGTGCGTCGCGGAGCCCACGCAACGCGAACGGCTCCGTTTCATCACCGGGAGTCACACCGCCAAGATCTGCGATCGAACACTGGGTCGAGCAAGGCTGCCCTCTCTGTCCGTTGCTCTTATTGTAATGGGAAGAGCAGTGTGAAAGGCTGAATATGTTTGCTGTAAGAAGTGACGCCCACTTTGACCAAACGTGACTAAACTTTACAGGCGGCCTTGGGAGGTAGTCCACATGGCGCTCGCCAAATTTCGTGCGAATCTGAGCAACTTTTGTATCGCTTGATTTTTCTCAGTTTATAGCGCCCCCTTTTGACCAATTTGCACCAAATTTGGTACAGAGCCTCTGGTTGACCTCTGAAACAAGTGATTTGAGTGTCATGTCGATAGCTTTTACTTGGACAAAAATATGCAACAGTATGTGTTTTTTAGCTAGCAGAAAAAATTGTTTATTTCTAAGTACGGCATTTTTTGGAGTAGCAAAATTCTTTTGAAAACTTTTGATCAGGCACATCTGGAGATTGTGTGTGCAAAGTTTGGTGTGGATGGAACGTAAACTCTAGGAGGAGTTTAAAAAAGTAGGATTTTGATGTGTAGCGACTTGCAAAGAGAAATATGCTGTGGGAGTGGGCGTGGCCTATGTCAAAAGATGCGGCTCTATGGAGGGAAGTCGTGGATATGAAGTTTATGAAGATGTGATTAAAAATGTGGAAGTTACAGGCCAAAATGCGTTTGCATCCATTACAGCGCCACCTAGTGGAGTAGACGCACAATTTTTGGTGTGGGTGGTCTGTGTCCCATTCTATATATACCCTGTAAATGTCACAGCCCTCAGCATAACACTTGAGCTTAAATAAATGTTTCTTGTTTATCTCGTAATAAGCCACGCCCACTTTGACCAGTCGGGATTACCTTCAAGGTATGGCCTCAGGAGTGGCCCAGCATGAAACCCACCAAATTTGGTAAAAATCGGTGTTGCCGTTTAAGAGATATAACGTTTCCCATGTTTGCAGCGCCCCCTAGTGGCCGAAATCAGCCAAATTTGGCTCATAGCACCACAGTCAGATGCCAACCAAGGATCTCAGATTTGGTGTAATTAGCATTTACTTTGACCCAGTTATGCAACTGTTCGCGTTTTTATAGCTAGCTAGAAAAGTTTATTCGTTAATAATTTGCGCATGTTTTGAGAAAACGAAATTCTTTTGATATCTTTAGATCAGATCCCTCTGAAGACGGTACGTGCCAAATGTCCCACAGTTTGGACAAAACCCCAAGGTGGAGTTTGAAAAAGTAGGTTTTCCAGTTTTTGCAATTTCCTGAAAAAAAATGATAGGCGGAAATGGGCGTGGCCTAGCCCAGGTGATTCAGGGCAATTCAGGGATTCTGAGGATATGAGGCTTTTGAATGTGCGACAAACGATTTGGGAGTTATAGGCGAAAACGCGTTTCCCTTGTTGTAGCGCCCCCTGCTGGTGGACATATCTGATTTTTCGGGTCTGAGGTCCCTTCAGGGGTCTGGACCAACCCTCCAAATTGCACCGCCCTCCCTTGCACGGTTTAGCCTGCAGCACCACTTTTATCAACGGAAGAATAAAAATAAAAACTATAATAATAATAACTAGAACTGCAAGCAGTTATGAACGGGGACCAAGCCTCCCGCGCGACTCGGCCCCCGTGCGTCGCGGAGCCCACGTAACGCAAACGGCTCTATTTTGTTACCAGGAGGCACACCGCCAAGATCTGCTATCGAATGTGGGGTCGAATAAGGCTGCCCTCTCTCTCCGTTCCTCTTACTGCAATGGGAAGAGCACTGCAAGTGTCAAAAGCAGAATATGTTTGTTGTAAGAAGTCACGCCCACTTTGACCAAACATCACTAAACTTTACGGCCAGGCTCGGGTGGGACTCTAGATCGCGCTTGCCAAATTTCGTGCGAATCCGAGCAACTTTTTTGTCGCTTAATGTTTCTCTGTTTATAGTGCCCCCTGTTGCCCAATTTGCACCAAATTTGCCACAGAGCCTCTGGTTGACCTCGGAAACAAGTGATTCAAGTTTGATGTTGATAGTTTTTATTTTGACAAAAATATGCAACGGTATGTGTTTTTTAGCTAGCAGAAAAAAATGTTTATTTATAAGTACGGCGTTTTTTGGAGTAGCAAAAGTCTTTTGATAACTTTTGATCAGGCAAGTGTGAAGATTGTGTGTGCAACGTTTTGTGCAGATGGAGCATACATCCTAGGAGGAGTTCGAAAAAGAAGGTTTTTGACGTGTAGCGACTTACAAAGAGAAATATGCTGTGGGAGTGGGCGTGGCCTATGTCAAAAGATGCGGCTCTATTCAGGGAACACGTGGATATAAAGTTTATGAAGATGTGATTTAAAATGTGGAAGTTACAGGCTAAAACGCGTTTGCATCCGTTACAGCGCCACCTAGTGGAGTAGAAGCACAATTTTTGGTATGGGTGGTCTGTATCCTATTCTATATATACCCTGTAAATTTCACAGCCCTCAGCATAATACCTGAGCTGAAATAAATGTTTGTTGTTTATCTCGTAATAAGCCACGCCCACTTTGACCAGTCATGATTACCTTCACGTTATGGCCTCAGGAGTGACCCAGCAACATAGTCACCAAATTTCGTACAAATCGGTGTTCCCGTGTAAGAGATGTAACGTTGCCATATTTGCAGCGCCCCCTAGTGGCCAACATCAACCAAATTTGGCTCATACCCCCACAGTCACATGTCAATCAAAGATCTCAGACTTGGTGTCGTTAGCATTTATTTTGACCGAGCTATGCAACTGTTCGCGTTTTTATAGCTAGCTAGAAAATTTTATTTGTTAATAATTTGCGCATATTTTGATGGAACAAAATTCTTTTGATAACTTTAGGTCAGGTCCATGGGCAGACTTTACGTGCCAAATTTCACACTGATCGGACAAAACCCCATGGAGGAGTTCGGAAAAGTAAGTTGTCCAGTTTTCGCGATGTAGCAAAAAAAAATTTTAGGCGGAAATGGGCGTGGCCTAGCCCAGGTGATTCAGGGCAATTCAGGGAATCTGTGTATATGACGCTTTTGAATGTGCGACAAACGGTTTGGGAGTTATAGGCCAAAAGGCGTTGCCCGTGGTTATAGCGCCACCTGCTGGCAGACATATGTCATTTTTTGCACCTGAGGACCCTGCAGGGGTCTGGACCAATCCTCCAAATTGCATCGCCCTCCCATGCACGGTTTAGGCTGCAGCAGCACTTTTACCAACGGAAAAATAAAAATAGAGAAAAATAATAAAAATCTGAACAAAAACAATAGGGTTCCCAGCACCGCTCGTCCTGGGAACCGCGTATGCTTGCATACGCGGTCCCCAGGCCCCGCGGGCTTGGCCCCCTAATAACGATAAAAATCCGAACAAAAACAATAGGGTTCCCAGCACCGCTGGTCCTGGGAAACGCGTATGCTTGTGCATACGCGTCCCCCAGGCCCCGCGGGCTTGGCCCCCTAACTAGAACTGCAAGCAGTTATGAACGGGGGCCAAGCCTCCCGCGCGACTCGGCCCCCAGGTGTAGCGGAGTCCACACAACGCAAATGGCTCTGTTTCGTGACCGGGAGGCATGTTGCCAAGGTTTGCTGTTAAACGTTGGGTCAAACAATGCTGCCCTGTCTCTCCCTTTCTCTTACTGTAGTGGGAAGAGCACTGCAAGTGTCAAATGCTGAATATGTTTGTTGTAACAAGTCACGCCCACTTTGACCAAACATAACAAAATTTTATGGCTGGGCTCGGGAGCAAATCCAGATCATGCTCCCCGAATTTCGTGCAGATACGAGCAACTTTTTTGTCGCTTGATATTACCGTGTTTATAGCGCCCCCTATTGCCCAATTTGCACCAAATTTGGCACAGAGCCTCTGGTTGACCTCTGAGAGCGGTGTCTTGAGTTTCATGTCGATAGCTTTTACTTTGACAAAAATATGCAACAGTATGTGTTTTTTAGCTAGCGGAAAAATTTGTTTATTTATAAGTACCGCATTTTTTGGAGTAGCAAAATTCTTTTGATAACTTTTGATGAGGCCCATCTGGAGATTGTTTGTGCAAAGTTTCGTGCAGCTGGAGCGTAAACCCTAGGAGGAGTTCGTCAAAGTAGTTTTTTGATGTGTAGCGTCTTACAAAGAGAAATATGCTGTGGGAGTGGGCGTGGCCTATGTCAAAAGATGCGGATCTATTTAGGGAACACGTGGATATAAAGTTTATGAAGATGTGATTTAAAATGTGGAAGTTACAGGCCAAAACGCGTTTGCGTCAGTTACGGCGCCACCTAGTGGAGTAGATGCACAATTTTTGGTAGGAGCGGTCTGTGTGCTATTCTATATGTACCCTGTAAATTTCGAAGCCCTCAGCTTAATACTTGAGCTGAAATAAATGTTTGTTTTTTATCTTGTAATAAGCCACGCCCACTTTGACTAGTCGTGATGACCTTCAAGATTTGGCCTCAGGAGTGACCCCGCATCATGCCCACCAAATTTGGTAAAAATTGGTTTTTGCGTTTAAGAGATATACCGTTCCCATATTTGCAGCGCCCCCTAGTGGCCAACATTAGCCAAATTTGGCTCATACCCCCACAGTCACATGTCAACCAATGATCTCAGATTTGGTGTCATTAGCATGTACTTTGACCAAGTTATGCAACTGTTCGCATTTTTATAGGTAGCTAGAAAATTTTATTCGTTAATAATTTGCGCATATTTTGACGGAACAAAATTTTTTTGATAACTTTAGATCGGGTCCAGCTGCTGAACGTACATGCCAAATTTCACAGCGATCGGACAAAACCCCAAGGAAGAGTTCGAAAAAGTAGGTTTTCCAGTTTTCGCGATCTAGCGAAAAAAAATTATAGGCGGAAATGGGCGTGGCCTAGGCCAGGTGATTCAGGGCAATGCAGGGAATCTGAGGATATGAGGCTTTTGAAAGTGCGACAAACGGTTTGGGAGTTATAGGCCAAAAGGTGTTTCCCTTGGTTGTAGCGCCACCTGCTGGCGGACATATGTCAATTTTTGGGTCTGAGGTCCCTGCAGGGGTCTGGACCAACCCTCTAAATTGCACCGCTCTCCCTTGCACGGTTTAGCCTGCAGGACCACTTTTATCAACGGAAAAATAAAAATAAGGAAAAAAAAAAAAATAAAAATCTGAACAATTACAATAGGGTTCCCAGCACCGCTTGTGCTGGGAAACGCGTCTGCTTTGCAGTCGCGTTTCCCAGCCCCCGCGGGCTTGGCCCCCTAAAAAGATGAAGAAAAAAAATAAAAATCCGAACAAAAACAATAGGGTTCCCAGCACCGCTGGTGCTGGGAAACGCGTCTGCTTTGCAGTCGCGTTCCCCAGCCCCCGCGGGCTTGGCCCCCTAACTAGAACTGCAAGCAGTTATGAACGGGGGCCAAGCCTCCCGCGCGACTCGGGCCCGGGCATCGTGGAGCCCACGCAACGCAAATGGCTCTATTTCATTACCAGGAGGCACACCGCCAAGATCTGCTATCGAACGTGGGGTCGCACAAGGCTGCCCTGTCTTTCAATTCCTCTTATTGTAATGGGAAGAGCAGTGTGAGAGGCTGAATATGTTTGTTGTAAGAAGTCACGCCCACTTTGACCAAACATCACTAAACGTTACAGACGGCCTCGGGAGAGAGTCCACATGGTGCTTGCCGAATTGCGTGTGAATCTGAGCAACTTTTGTGTCGCTTGATTTTTCTCTGTTTATAGCGCCCCCTGTCGTCCAATTTGCGCCAAATTTGGCACAGAGCCTCTGTTTGACCTCGGAAAGAAGTGAGTTGAGTTTCATGTTGATAGCTTTTATTATGACAAAAATATGCAACAGTATGTATTTTTTAGCTAGCAGAAAAACTTGCTTATTTATAAGTACCGCTTTTTTTGGAGTAGCAAAATTCTTTTGATAACTTTTGATCAGGCACGTTTGGAGATTGTGTGTGCAAAGTTTCGTGCAGATGGAGCGTAAACCCTAGGAGGAGTTCGAAAAAGTAGGTTTTTGACGTGTAGCGACTTACAAAGAGAAATATACTGTGGGAGTGGGCGTGGCCTATGTCAGAAGATGCGGATCTATTAAGGGAACACGTGGATATAAAGTTTATGAAGATGTGATTAAAAATGTGGAAGATACAGGCCATTATGCGTTTGCATCCGTTACCGCGCCACCATAGTGGATAGATGCACAATTTTTGGTGGTGGGTGGTCTGTGTCCCTATCTCAATAAAAACCATGTAAAAATTCCGACAGTCTCACATAATACTTTGAGCTGAAATAAATGTTTGTTGTTTTATCTCGTAATAAGCCACGTCCCACTTTGACCAGTCGGATTACCTTGATATATGGCCTCAGGAGTGACCCATGTCATACCCGAACAAATTTCGAATAGCGGTGTTTTCCGTTTAAGAGATATAAACGTTCCCATATTTGCAGCGCCCCTAGTGGACAACGTGAACCAAAGTTTGGCTCATAACCCCATAGTCACATGACAACCAAGATTCTGAGGATATTGGTGTCGTTAGCATTTATTTTGACCGAGGATGTGGCAACTGTTTCGCATTATTATAGCTATATTAGAAAATTATTATTCTTTAAAAATTTGCGCATATTTTTTGACCGAAACAAAATTCTTTTGATAACTTTAGATCAGGTCCAATGCCGAAGTTACTGCCAGAATTTCACACTGATTGGACAAACACAAAGGACGATTTCGAACAAGTAGTTTTCCATTTTCTTTCCGCGATCTAGCGAAAAAAAATACTAGGCGGACATGGCTGTTGCCCTAGCCCAGAATATTCAGGGCAACTCAGGGAATCTGTGGATATGAGGCATTTTGAAATGTGCGACAAAAACGTTTGGGAGTTACAGGCCAAAAAGCTGTTTCCCTAATGTTATAGTGCCGACCTGGTTGCAGACATATGTTCAATTTGTTTTGCGACTGAGGTCCTGCAGGGGTCTGGACCAATCCTATCCAAAATTGCACCGCCCTCCCCATGCACGGTTTAGCCTGCCTCCCACATTTATCTACGGAAAAATAAAACTATAATATATGACCTATAAAAAATCAGAACAATTACAATAAGGGTTCCCTAGCACCGCCTGTTACCTCAGTGGAAACCGCTTAAGCTTGCATACGCGTCCACCCAGGCCCCGCGGGCTTGGCCCCCTAATAAAAAATAAAAATCCGAACAAAAAACAATATGGTTCCCAGCACCCGCTGGTGCTGGAAACGCTGTCTGCTTTGCAGTCTCTTTCCCCAGCCACCCGCGGGCTTTTGGCCCCCTAACTAGAACTGCAAGCAGTTTATCAACGGGGTCCAAGCCTCCCGTGTGACATCGGCCCTGGGCATCGCAGAGCCCACGCAACCAAACACTCTCTTTTGATTACCGGGTGGCACGTTGCCAAGATTTTGCTATCACAGCTTTGGGTCAAATGAGGCAGCCCTCTCTTTCCATTCCTCTTATTGTAATGGGAAGAGACACTGGAAATCCCTTATTATTGCTGAATAATGTATTGTTATAAAAAGTTCACGGCCCAAATTGACCAAACAGTACTAAAACTTTACAGCTGGTCCCTCGGGAGTTGACTTCCACTTCCTGCTGCTCAAATTTCGTGTAAATACCGAAGCAACTTTTTTTGTCACTTAATGTTTCTTCTGTGATTATCGCGCCCGCCAAATGGTCGAATTGCGCCAAATTTGGCACTGAGCGTCTGGTTGGACCTCTGAAACAAGTGTTTGATTTTTCATGTTGAAGTTTTACTTTAAGAAAAATATGCAACAGTAAATGGTGTTTTTTTAGCTAGAGGAAAAATTTGTTTAGTTTATAAGTACCCCTCCAGCATTTTTTTGAGTAGCAAAATTCTTTTTGATAACTTTATGATATGACCCATCTGGATATTGTTATGTGCAAAGGTTTTCGTGCAGCAGGGAGCATAAACAGTAGGAGGAGTTCGAAAAAGTATGTTTTAACGTGTAGCGTACTTACAATGAGAAATATGCAGTGGGAGTTGGCGTGGCCTCTGTCCAAAAGATGCGGATCTATGTAGCAACACGTGGATAAAAAGTATATAGAAGATGTGAATTAAAAATTGTGGAAGTTACAGGCCAAAATGCGTTTGGCGTCCGTTACAGTCGCCACCTAGTGGAGTAGATGCACAGTTTTTGGATTTGGGGGCGGTCCCTGTGTCATATTCTATATGTACCCTGTATAAATTTCACAGCCCTCAGCATAATGCTTGAGAGCCTGAAATAAATGTATGTTTTTTGTGTCGTAATAGCCCACGCTCCCCACAGTTGACCAATCGGGAAAAAATTACCTTCAAGATATGGCCTCAGAGTGACCCAGCATCATACCCACCGAAATTTGGTAAAATGTCAGTGTTGCCGTTTAAGAGATAGGAACGAACCCATATTTGCAGCGCCCCCAGTGGCCCAATTAGCCAAATTTGGCTCACACACCCACAGTCCACATGCCAACCCCAAAGCACCTGCATCCTGGGGTTGCAGACTATCACCATAGAGAAAACCTGGATCTCAGACATTGGTGTAAATAGATTTATTTTGACCGAATATGACAACTGTTTGCGTTTTTTTAGCTAGCTATAAACATTTAAACGTTAATAATTTGCGCATATTTGGACTGGAACAAAATTCCCTTTATGATAACTTTAGATTCAAGAGCCCACTGACGAGTGTACGTTCCAAATTTCACACTATGAGATCGGACAGAAGCCCCAAGGAGAGTTCGAAAAAGTAGGTTTTCCAGTTTTCGTGATGTAGCAAAAAAAAATTATGAGGCGGAAATGGGCGTGGCCTAGGCCAGAGTGATTCAGGGCTAATCAGGAGAAACAGAGGATATGAGCGCTTTGAAAGTGCGACATACGGTGTTATGGGAGTTATAGGCCAAAAGGTGTTTACCTAGGTTATAGCGCCACCCTGCTGGCCGACATATGTGAATATTTTTTGCGTCTGAGGTACGAGCAAGGGTCCTGGACCAACCCTCCAAATTGCACCGCCCTCCCATGCACGTTTTAGGCTGCAGCAGCGACCTTTTATAGTGGGAAAAATAAAAATAATAGGTGAACTAAATAATAATAAAAACATTAACAAAACAATAGGTTCCCAGCACCGCTGGTCCTGGGAAACGCTTATGCTTGTGCATACACGCCCCCAGGCCCCGTCGGCTTGGCCCCCAATAAAAACCATTTACAAAAACAATAGGGTTCCCAGCACCGCTGGACATCTAAAAAAAAAAAAAGTCTCCGAGTACAGATATTATAAAGAGATAAAATACCGAGAATAGATATTTTTATGTCCGCTGTGGATATTTTTAGTATATAACATATTTTCCATCTGTACAAAGAATCTGTAATATAATAACTCATTATATTAATAGTTGTTATTATTATTATTAGGGGGCCAAGCCCGCGGGGGCTGGGGGGAAAAAACGCGTATGCAAGACATACGCGTTTCCCAGTAACCACGGTGCTGGGAAACCCTATTGTTTTATGTTAAAGTTTTTTATGTAGGGGGCCAAGGCCCGCGGGGGCTGGGGACCCGCGTATGCAAGCAAACGCGGTCCCAGGACCAAGCGGTGCTGGGGAACCCTATAGTTTTTGTTAAGAATTTTATTATTATTATTATAGTTTCCCTATTATTTTTATTTTCCCACAATAAAAGTGCTGCTGCAGGCTAAACCGTGCAAAGGGAGGGCTGTTGCAAATTGGAGGGTTAGTCCAGACCCCTGGCACGTACCTCAGGCGCAAAAATTCACATATGTCTTGGTGAGTGTTTCAATGTGGCTACATTATCCATTGTACGTTTCACAAAGATTAACTCTATAAGGTATGTCCGTGGTGTAAAAAATCGTGATGTTGTTCGCTGTACGCCGGAATGGTCCAAAGTTATAGCTTCAGATACTCAAATGTTTCGTGTGGTTTTGTTGGTTTGGAAATGGTTTCAGTACTATCTACCTTGTATGTAGGCCTTATTATCGTAGTTGATGTAGAATTAGAGTGCTGTTTTTAGGGTCCAAGTGCTGTCCGCCAGCAGGTGGCGCTATAACCAAGGGGGGGGGGGGGAAACACCTTTTGGGCTATAACTCCCACATCGTATGTCCGCACATTCAAAAGCCATATCACAGATTCCCTGATTTTGCCCTGACTCAACTGGGCTAGGCCAACGCCCATTTCCTTTCCGCCTATAATTTTTTTCAGACATCGCCCCCGAAAAAAAAAAAAAAAACTCAAAACCTTCTTTTTCAAACTCCTCCTTGTGAGTTGGTCCGATCAGTGGGAAAATTTATGCTACGTATATTCGTCAGCTTCACATGTCTAAAGTTTATCAAAATAATTTTTGTTACGCTCAAATAGATACAAATTATTAACGAATAAAATATTCGGAGCTAGCTATTAAAAACATGAAACAGTTGCATATCTAGGTCAAAATAAATGCTAACGACAAAACCAATTCTGAGATCCAAGGTTGCCAAATGACTCTGGGGGCTATAAGCCCAAATTTGGCTCATTTTGGCACAAGGGGATCGCTGCAAACAGGGAACGTCATATCTCTTAAACGCACCACCGATTTTTACGAAGTTGGGTGGCTATGATGCGGCTCACGTCCTGAGGCCATACCTTGTAAGTATTCCACGATTGGTCAAAGTGGCGTGGCTTAATTATTACGATAAAAACAAGAAACATTTATTTCAGCTAAAGTATTTATGCTGAGGGCTGTGAAATTTACAGGGTATATATAGAATAGGACACAGACCACCCCTACCGAAAAATTTGTATGTCTACTCCACTAGGTGGCGCTGTAATGGACGAAACGCATTTTGGTCCTGTAACCTTCCCATATTTTTTAATCACAAGTAGATAAACCTTTGTATACCACGTTCCTTCCCTAAATGAGCCGCATCTTTTTGACAAAGCCACGCCCACTCCCAAAGCATATTTCTCTTTGGTACGTTGCCTACACGTCAAAAACCTACTTTTTCGAACTCATCCTAGAAATTACGTTCCATCCACACGAAACTTTGCACACACACCAAACCCAATCTCCAGATGTGCCTAGATGGCAAAGTTTTCAAAAGCATTCGCTACTTCCAAAAACTGCGGTACGTATAAATAAACAATTTTATCTGCTATCTAAAAAACACAAACTCTTGCATATTTTGGTCCAAGGAAAAGCTATCGACATGAAACTCAAATCACTTGTTTTCAGACGTAACCAGAGGCTCTGTACCAAATTTGGTGCAAATTGGTCTAAAGGGGCGCTATAAACTGAGAAAAATCAGCGATAAAAAATTGCTCAGATTCCCACGAAAGTTTGGGTGAGCACCATGGGGGCTCGCTCCCGAGGACCGCCTGTAGAAGTTTAGTGATGTTGGTCTCAAAGTGGCGTGACTTTCCTTACAGCAAACTATATTCAGCCTTTCACACTGCTCTTTTCCCATTACAATAAGAACAACGGACAGAGAGGGCCGCCTTGCTCACCACAGTGTTCGATAGCAGATCTGGCGGTGGTGCCTCCCATTGACAAACGGAGCCGTTGCGTTGCGTGGTCACCGCGACGCCAGGTGGCCTTTCGCGCGGCGAAAAAGGCTATGGCCCCCGTTCATAACTGCTTGCAGTTCAAGTTATTATTATCTGTGATTATTTTTATTTTCCGTTGTAAAAAAAAAAAAGGGTGGTGCAGCAGCCTAAACCGTGCAAGGGAGGGCGGCGCAATTGGAGGTGATGTCCCAGATCCCCTTGCACTACCTCAGGCGCAAAAATTGACCTATGTATCTGCCATCAGGGGCGGCAAAACCAAAGGGGGGGAAAAGAAAAAACATTTTTGGCCTATAACTCCCACAGCGTATGTCGCGACATTCAAAAGCCTCAATATCCACCAAGGGAGATGGCCGCAGAATAGTTAGCCCTGAATCACCTGGGCTTAGGCCACTCCCATTTCGCCAATAAATTTTTTTCGCTAGAATCGCGAAACTGGGAAAAACCTACTTTTGAACTCCTCCTTCGGTTTTGTTCCGATCAGGTGTCAAATTTGCCACAATATAGGTCTTCAGATCTGGATCTGATCTAAAGTTATCCAAAAGATTTTTGTTCCCGCTCCAAATATCCACAAATTATTAAACGAATTATTTGGTTCCTAGCTAGCTAGTAAAACGCGAACAGTTGCAAACTTGGTCAAAATATATGCTAATGACCACCAAAAGTGAGATCCTTGGTTGCCAAGTGACCTGTGGGGCTATGAGCCAAATGTGGGCTCATTTTTGGCCACTAGGGGGCGCTGCAAATATGGGAACCTCATTATCTCTTAAAACGCAAACCGATTCTTACCAAATTTTGGTGGGCATGAAGCTGGGTCACTCCACATGCCACGTATTGAAGGTAAATCATGACTGCTCAAAGTGTGTCGTGCCTTATTACGAGTTACACAGCAAAAAATTTATTTCAGCTCAGTATTATGCTGAGGTGTGAAGAATATTACAAGGGTTATATAATAGAAAAAGCACCACATACCGGCCCCCCATATCCACCAAAAATTGTGCATTTACCTTTAACCTCAAGCAAGGTGGCGCTGTAACGGACACAAACGCATTTTGGTCTCTAACTTCCACAATTTGTCAAGATGAATCTTCACGAAACTTCATATCCACGACCTTCCCTGAATAGAGCCCCGCATCTCCTGACATAGGCCAACGCCCACTCACACACAATTATCTCTTTGTTGAAGTCCTACACGTTAAAAACAACTTTTTGAACTCCTACCAAGTGTTTTAAAACCTCCAGCTGCACGAAACATACACATAACAATCTCCAGAACGTGCGGATCAAAAGTTAGATCAAAAGAATTTTGTCAACTCCAAAAATGCCATTACTTATAAATTAACAAATTTTTCAGGCAAGCTAAAAAACACATAACTGTTGCATATTTTGTCAAAGTAAAAGCTATCGACATCAAACTCCAGACACTGTCACAGATGTAAACCAGAAGGATCTGTGCCAAATATCCGTGCCGAATGTGAGCGATCGGGGCGCTATAAACAGAGAAAATCAAGCAAGCGAAAGATAGTTCGTCGGATTCGCACAAAATTTGGCGAGCGCCAATGGGGAGCTCGCTCCAGAGGCCGGCTGTAAAGTTTATGATGTTTGGTCAAAGTGGGTGTGCCTTTTAACAGACGAATAATATTCAGCAAAAAATACAAGAGGAGCTCTTCCCATTCAATAAAAAGGAATGGAGAGAGAGGCAGCCTTGTTTTTGCTGCCCAAGTTCGAAAGTCAATTCCTCGGCGACGTGACTCACGGTGACGATAACAGAGCCGATTGCCTTGCGTGGGCTCCGCGACGCCCTGGAGTCCTGTGTCCGCGCCGGGAGGCTTGGCCCCCCGTTCATAACTGTCTTTGCAGTTCTTAGTAATTATTGTTGTTGTTGTTGTTGTTGTTACTAGTACTAATATTGTGCTTGTATAACCATTGCAGTATGATAAAACGAAATACTATATTTAAGAATGGAAATGGTCTTGTATAGCATGTGTGCATGTACGAGGGAAAAGCCTAATGGAATTGTAATAGCCATGCCAAATATCTGATGCAGAATTGATCAACTGTGAGTTGTTATGTATGTAGACAAGATGTTAACTGTTAGAGAAACCAACATATAAAAAATCAATTGTGTGGCAAAGTCTTGTGGCTGGAGCTGAAACAATTTATAATTGATATATGAAATTAATTGCCAGCTATTTGGAAAATCAATTAATTGGTTTGAGTAAAATTTAGAAGAAAATTCTTTGATTTATTGAGCTTCCTTGAATGTGATATTTTTTGGTGTCTTTACAGCCCTCTCCAACAGTAAACTGAAAATCATTGGGTTGGTGAGTAAAACCAGACATTTAAGGATGTACATCCTTTGGGCTTTGGGAAACACTGATTCGACATTTATTTTCAATTTTAAAACAAATAACTATTCATCGATTAATCCAAGAAAATGTCGACCGTTAATCCGTACAATTAAATAATGGTATAGTTGCAAGCCTATACCTTAAATTGTACCATAAAAAACGAATCCAAGACCAGATCAACTAATAACCCTTTATACAAACCTCTTTTTTGCTACATAGTTCTGAAATAAATTCAGAGAATTTAGTACATAACTTACACATGGTATATGAAGAACATTTTTGTTATCATTTTGACAAAAAGTGCATTTTCAACACATTTCATTCGCAGTTTGCTATCAGGCCTCTGTATTTTATTGACAATTGGATTTAAACACCAGCAGCCAAACAGTGTTACATTACTACTGGTACACTGAACAGGGAAGAGGTCAGTCAAATGTTGTCATAAGCTGCCTGAACAATACAATTAAATGGATTGATTATGCCCACATGCCCATCTAAAAGTCAGAGCTCAAAAAAGGATTTCTTTTCCAAAGTGTATTCTGCAACTGTCCGTTGCAGCAGAATGTTTTCTCTTTCTCCATAATAGAAATAAATGTAGTTTAAATATTTTAAGTAACTAACATCACTTCATTGACTCACAGCATCGGAACCACCAAGGAAAGTTCTATTGGCTTGGCATCTACCGGAATTAAAAATAGACATCACTCTGGGTGTTTGGCCCACAGTGGAGATTTTATGCATTATGAGCTTCTAGTAATCGGTTGTTGATTATCCAGTTTCTCTCAGTTTAACCTGTTTAACTTAAATTTTACATGCCACACTTTGCACAAACTTCACACATTTTATAAACAAACCTTATTTATTTTATTTATTTTTAATATATTATTTTTATTTATTTTAAACACCATGACAAGCGTGTATTTCAACATGAGTAGTGTAGAGCCTTGTGCTGGTGAGCCACTCACAGAGGTTTTGACACCTAACAAATAAAATTATCTACCATGATGCATAAATAGTCAGAATTTCCATTTGTAATAATACAATAAGTTTCCACCTGGGACAGATTTAGATAACCATAAAAGTGAGACTTATTTTAATATAATGGGATAGTTCAGAATTTAATATAGTGTAGTTTGTAAAATGGAGCACTTATCCATAGTCAGTAAAATAGCTACATGAGATGTACGATGCAAACCTCAGTTTGGAGAAGCATTGAGGATCAATGTACTGCCAAGCCTTTGGACAGGGTTAGCAGCAAAACTTATTTTAGACGCCGCTGAAAAAAGGGATCAATATTAGGTTACTGCAATGTTACCAGTATTTTTTCACTCACTCTATTTTGCTATTGGTACAGCCTTTTCCAACAGGAAACTGGCTGCTATATAAGTCAATATCGCTCTCTAATCACTCGCTCCCAACCAACCAAACGTCTGGCTTTTGTGGAAATGATTCATTTTGTCCTGCAGAACATGTGAGTTGCTGGTCAGACCGCTGCTTCAATCAGCTTGTTTAAGTTATTGTTGAGACTTTTGATGTTTTTTGAAAGGTTTAGTTGGGATTCACAAGCAGACTAACCAATTGAGGTCAACAGCAGATTGGCAACTCTTATATGTTGTGGTAAGGTAATCACTGATTTCAGCATGGAGTTTGGTTAGGTTTGGGAGAGCAATGAGTATTTGGCTTATATAAACGGCAGTTTCCCAACAGAAAAGGCATGTCTGATGCAAAAGTAAAGCGGTGAAAATATAGAGTACATTTAAACTGATAGTGATATACAGTATAGATTTTTTCTCGGTTGGATCTTTTAGTAGGGTTTTTGCTTTGACCCTCCTGTCCAGAGGCAGTTCATTACTTAGCTTCTGTGCTGGTATCCTCAACTGCTTCTCCTAGTGGTGTAAGACATGCCAGTCACTGTAGGATAATACGCACAGACTATTGAAAATGTACCTCTTACAATCACATTTCAAATAATCTGACTATCCCCTTTAACATAACATGAAATAAATGCTCCCTTCTCCTTCCTTGAAGAATAATGACAAGTAAAAGTTTTGTCCTTAATTTAAACACAAAAAATTTCTACTAACCAGTTCCCCCCCCCCCCCCCCCCCTGATGATACCATTGCCTCTCACTGAGGAACCTCTTCTGAAGACCCATGCTTCCCTCTGTGGATATATTTGAATGAACAATGCCCAATATAGAGAAGAAGAAGAAACATGCTGTGGCTTCATTCGGGACAAGATTCTTAGAGAACTTATTCACTGTTTTTCTGAGGAAAGTATCATGGAGGATGACATTAAGCTTTAAAGTTATCTCTTCCCTGAATGGAAAGCTTGAAAAGAAGGCTGAGGAGATGGAGATTTTGAGGGATGTGTTTGTCAGAATTCTGGCATGAATTTAATGAGCATGCACTATGGAAATGACATTCAAGTGGCATACCTACTTCATGCTTTTGTAAACAAGAATGTGAAAAGGTAAGCCGAATAATCACAAGCACCTTCACTATAAAACTTGCCCCTGTCCTTCAGGAGCCAGCTGTTCTTGGGTGTTGTGGAGAGTGATCTTGTGGACATCTACTCAGGATATGTGACAGAGTCTTGAGCAAGTGATCTTTGAATCTTTGCCGTTGAGGATTCTGTTGACCAAGGAAGATTTGTCGGAAATTCATGGATATTCACAACTGCTAAGAGGCTTCCAATACAGCAGATTCAACCTCAAGCAAATCTTGAGGGACTTGCGCATCAAAAATTCGGGGGGGATGATATCACGAGCCCGCTTTTGGTGATGAACAATGAGCACAACAGACACTCGCACCTGGTACGACGTCGAGCTGAAAAGGCAGCTGCCATATGATGCGCTAACCACATCACGCAAGATCAAGAGATCAATTATTTACCCCCAGTAACCCAGAATGTCAGGAGAAACAAATTGTCAAGTAGTAAGTGCATACAGTCGAGAGTCTTGAACCTTCTCCCACCACCTCTCCTCTTTCCTCAGGTTTTCCACTGGTCAGACTTGTTTACAGGAAAGAGCGTCACTGTTCACCTTCACACACGCACTTCAAGGGCTTTCAGAGAAGACCTGTTGCTCATAAACATGTGGCTGATAACTTGGTAGTTGCCAGTCAGATATGACCAGCTAACCCTGATTTTCGACATGAAATGAACAAAGTCTTAGCAGAGTCAACGTTGTGGGTAATGGATATTGTCTAAGATAAAAAAATTTCAGCCCCACCAGATGTTTCTATATTGTAGCCTTTTTAGGTTTTCAGATCTTGGACATGAAAGATGTACAGTACCTTGTTTAACCTTACTATTGTCACATCTTTAATGTTTAATGTTTGCTATGTTTGAGTGCAAGAGAAAAATACTGAGAAAAAGGCAGTAAAATTCAACTCCAAATTTAAAAGTAGTATATTTCCACCCCCCTGGCCTGTAGTGCTACTGATCCCCCTCTAGATAGTTTTAGTGTCAGGTAGCAGAGTTTAGGAGGTATTGGCTTGTCGAGAATGTCCGTGCCCTCTCTCCAATATAATGGAACTAGATTGGCAACTCCCCTTGTGGTGCTAAATGCACCCAAAAATCCATTTTGAAAAATAAAACCACTAGTGTCCATCTTTCCCAGAAATCATGACCTGGTTACTCAAGATAATCCACAGACGTGGTTTTGGAGCATTTTCATGTAGTTAACCCAATTTCTTTCTAGTTGAAATAAATAGTTTTTACAGTACATATTCTGCTGCAGAAAGAACTGCTCAACAGTAACAAGGTCTGTGGACTTATCAAGAGCAACCAGGTAACCGATTGCGATTATGAGGTTGTAGTTGTGACTCTACAGTAAATGTGGGATATGAGAGGAGAAAATCGCGGATGAGCTTAACACTTGTGTTACAATGTGGACACATTATGCCCACAATAAGTCATGTTAATGACCTATTCAGACAACATACAGTTTGTGGTTAGGGAATGAATCCACATATTGGTTAGCGAACCAGGATAATTTGGGATATGAGAGGAAAATGGAGGAACTTAAAATCTGTTCTATTTCCAAACATTTTCAACTTGTGTTGTTTATAACTTGAAAGTAATTGCCACTTAACCTAACCTCCACGATGAATACACATAGAATAACCATCCCAACTGTTCTTTTTGAGAAAACACCACTTCACATCAGTTCCCTTTGTAACATGGTTAGTAATCGTGCACACACGAGAAGGTTACCAAAAGAAATTATCCATTTCCCTGTTACACGCAACTAAAATATGTTTTTATATTTGTAAATAATTAATATTATCATTATGCTGCTATGTTCATAGCAGCAACTGATGTTGTTCCATATTCACTACATTTGTTGGAACTAGTATTGAAAAATTACCTAAGCAAATGAAACATTCATTACCAATGGCAATAATTCAGTATTTTTATTTTTCTTACGTGAAGCCACCTTAAAGGGACAGTTCACCCCAAAATCAAAAATACATATTTTCCCCTGGCCTGGAGAGCACCACTAGTGCCAATCTAATACCATCATTTTGGAGAAATGGCAGTATCCTCTATGGCTGATAGCTTCCAAAACTCACACCAGACGGTATAGGATTAATAAATGGCACACAAGCCAGGAGGACAAGTGTGTATTTTTAGATTTTGAGGTGACCTGTCACTTTAAGGAGGCTTCAGTAAAGAAAAAAAATGACTGAAAAATTGCCATTGGTAATGAATGTTATCATTTGCTTAGGTTACTTTTATCAAACTAGTTCAACAAACGTAGTGCATCTGGAACAACATCAGTTGCATGAACATAGCAGATAATGAATATATTATTATTACGAAATATAGAAAACATATTTTAGTATGCGTGTAACAGTGAAAATGTAATTTCTTTTGGTACCCTTGTGTGCTCGATTAGCTAACCATGTTACAAAGGGACACGATGTGAAGTGGTGTTTTCTCAAAAAGAACAGTAGGGCTGGTTAGTTCCTATGTGTATCTTGAGGAAGGATAGATAAGTAGCAAATACTTTTCAAGTTCTAAAAACACAAGTTGAAAATGTTTGAAATAGAACAGATTTAAGTTCCTCCATTTTCCCTCTCAGAATCCCAAATTATCCTGGATGCTACCATATTGACTCATTCCTAACACAACTGAATGTTGTCTGAAATAGGTCATTTAACATGACTTATTGTGGCATAAGTGGTCACTTTGAACACAGATTTAAGCTCCTCCAATTTCCTCTCATATCCCAAATACTGTAGAGATCACAACTACATCTCATAATCGCAATCGTTACCTGGTTGCTCTTAATAATCCACAGACCTTGTTTACTGTGAGCAGTTTCTTTCTGCAGCAGAATAAGTACTGTAACTATTTTACTTCACTAGAAAAAAATGGTTCCTCATGAAACTTGCTCCACAACACGTCTGTGGATTATCTTGAGTAACCAGGTCATGATTTTCTGGAAAGAGACACTAGTTTATATTATTTCAAATGGATTTTTGTGCATTTAGCACTCACAAGGTGAGTGCATCTTAGTTCCATTATATTGGAGAGAGGGCAGAATCTCGACAGCCAATACTCCCCTAAACTCTGCACCTGACACTAAACTATTCAAGAGGGGGCTCAGTAGCACTACAGGCCAGGGAAATAACTACTTTTAAATTTGGAGTTGAATTACTGCCTTTTTCACAGTATTTTTCGTCTCTGCACGTCAAACATAGCAAACATAACATTAAAGAGAGACAATCATTAAGGTTAAACAAGTCACTGTACATCTTACAAGTCAAAGAATCTGAAAAAACCTAAAAAGGCTACAATGAACCTTTCTTTTGTGGCTCTTATCGGTGGGCTGAAATTTTTTATCTTAGACATATCCATTACCCACGTTGCTCTCTAAGAGCATTGTTCATTTTCATGTCGAAAATCAGGGTAGCTGTCATATCTGACTGGCAACTCCAAGACACAGCCACATGTATGAGCACCAGGTCTTCTCTGAAAAGGCCCTGAAGTTGTGTGAAGGTTGACGTGACGCTCTTTCCTTAAACAAGTCTGATCCAGTGGAACACCTGAGGAAAGAGGAGAGGGGGTGGGTGTCAGACCTCGAGCAGTATGCACTTACATACTTGACAAATGTTTCTCCAGACATTCTGGGTAACTGGGGTAAAAATTGAATCTCATTATCTTGCGTGATGTTGGTTAGCTGCATCAATAGGCAGCTGCCTTTTCAGCCTCTGATCGAACAAGGTGCGAGTGTGTTGGCTCATTGTTCAATCACAAAAGCAGGCTCTTGAATCAGTTTTGATGCGCAAGCTCCCTCAAGATTTGCTTGAGGTTATCCTGGCTGTTGGGAAAGCCTTAGCAAGTTTGTGAATATCCATGATTTCCGACAATTCTTCTTGTTCAACAGAATTCGAACGGCAAAGATTCAAAGATCACTTGCATCAGAGCTCAGACACATACCTGAGAAAGGCTTATCACAATATGCACACTCCACAACACCCAGAACAGCTTGCTCAGAAGGACAGGTGCAAGTTTTATAGGAAGGTGCTTGTTAATTCTTCGGCTTAACACTTTCCCATTCTTGTTTACCAAAAGACATGACCGTAGGAGCCACTTTGAAGTCCAATTCCCATAGTGCACTGCACATTAAATTCATTCCTGAATTCTGACAACACATCCCTCAAAACATCTCCATCAGCCACAGCCTTTTCACGCTTATCCATCAGGAAGAATAACTTTAAAGCTAATGTCATCCTCCATGATACTTTCCTCAGAAACACTTGAATAAATTGTGTTCTCTAAGAATGCTTCCACGATGAAGCACAGCAGTTTCATCATTCCTTCTCATCTGATTGGCTTGTTCATTCAATATATCCACAGAGGGAAGCAAGGGTCCTGCAGAAGAGAGTCCTCAGTGGAGAGGCAAGGTATCAATCAAGACTGGAGTTAGAATATTTTTGTGTTTAAATAAGGAACAAAAACTTGTTACTATGCACATTATTTCTTCAATGGATGGATAAGAAGGGATCATAAAATTCATGTTATGTTAAAGGGATAGTTTCAGATTATTTGAAATGGTGATTGTAATAGAGGTACTTTTCAATAGACTGTGTATTACCTACAAGTGACTGTCAGTTCGATACACCAACTAGGATAAGCATTGAGGAATACCAGCACAGAAGCAAGTAATGAACAGCTCTGGACAGGTCAACAGCAAAACACTATAAACGCTCAACCGAGAAAAATCTATACTGTATATCACTATCACTTTAAATGTACTCTCTATTTTCACCGCTTTACTTTGCCATCAGACAGCCCTTTTCTGTTGGAAACTGCCGTTATATAGCCAAATAATCATGCTCTCCAAACCAACCAAACTCCATGGCAGAATCAGTGATTACCTTACACAAACTAAAAGAGTTGCCAATCTGCTGTTCCACAATTGGTTAGTCTGGCTTGTGAATCCCCAACTAACTTTCAAAAAACACAAAAGCACACAATAACAAAAACAAGCTGATTGAGGCAGCGGCAGACCAGCAACTCACATGTTCTGTCAGGACAAAAGACTCATTTTACAAAAGCCAGAGTTTGGTTTGGTTGGGAGAAGAGCGATTATTTGAACTTATATAGCAGCAGTTTCTTGTTGTAAAAGGCTGACCAATAGCAAAATAGAGTGGTGCAAATACTGTAGTCTATAGCATAAACTAATATTGATTTTTTTAGCCGTGTCTAAAATAAGTTTTGCTTGCTAACCCTGTCCAAAGCATTACATTGCTGCTCAAGGCTTCTCAAACTGAGGTTGCATTCGTACATCTCCGTACTAATATACTGAACTATGGATAAGTGCCTCATACAACTACAGCATAGAAAATCTGAACTATCCCATTATATTTAAAATAAGTCTCACTTTCTGGTTCTCTAAATCTTGGTTCCCAGGGAAACTTATTGTAATTATACAAATGAAAATTCGACATTTATGCATCATGGTAAGATAATTCATTTGTTAGGTGTTCAAAAACTGTGAGTGGGCACCCAGCACAAGCTCTACACTACATCATGTGTCAAATCACACGCTGATCATGGTGTTTAAAATAAATAAAAATATATAATAAAAATAAAATAAAATAAATAAGGTGTTTTACTAAAATGTGTGAAGTTTGTGCAAAGTGTGTGCATGTAAATTTCTGGTTAAACAGGTTACCACGAAAATCAGTAACTCAACAAATTACTAGGAAGAATCATGGAAAACTCCACTGTGGCCAAACACCCAGAGTGATTCAATTTTAATTCCGTAAAGCAAGCAATAGAACTTCCATGGTGGTATCCGAGTGAGTCAATGAAGTGATGTAAGTTCCTTAAAAAAAATAAACTACATTTAGTTCTATTATGGATAAAGAAAAACATCAGCTGCAACTGGACAGTATGCAGAATACTTTTGAAAATGAAATCTTTTTGAGCTCTGACTTTAAGATGGCATGTGGGGCATAATCACTCCATATAAGTTTGTATTGGTCAGCACTTATACAACATTGACTGACCTCCAACGCATTAAGTGTCAGTAGTAATGATAACATGTTTGGCTGGGTGTTGAATCCATTTTCAATAAAATACAGAGGCCTGAAGCAACCTGTAATGAATGTGTTTGAAAAATGCTACTTTTTGATCAAATGAACAAAAAAGTGGTTTCAATATACCATGATGAAGATTATGTACTAAATTCCCTCTGAATTTATTTCAGAACTATGTAAGCAAAAAGTAGGTTTGTATAAGAGGGTTATTATTTTAACATGGCTAGCATTCGTAAAATAAAAGTGTACAATTATTAAAGGGCTGCCAACTGAACCATTATTTTTACATAGTAGCTTAAACGGTCCGATCATTTTCCTGATTAATCCGATATATGAGAATAATTTGTTTAAAATTTGAAAAATGTCAATTCAGTGTTTTCCCAAAGCCCAAGTGACATCCTTAAAATGTCTTGTTTTAACTCACAACCCAATGATATTCAGTTTACGTGGGTAGGGCAGTAAAGACACCAAAAAATATTCACATTCAAGAAGCTCAAATCAAGAATTTTCTTCTAAAATTACTCAAACCAATAAATTGATTTTCCCCAAATAGCTGGCAATTAATTTCATAATCAATAATTGTTCAGCTCCAGCCTCAAGGACTTTGCACAACATACATTATTATATGTTGTTTCCTCTAAACATAAACATCTTGTTACATACAAACAACTCACAGTTAGATCAATTCTGCAATCAGAAAAATATGGCATGCTTAATTACCAACTTCCATTAGGCTTTTCCCTCTACATCACACAAGCGAATACAAACCATTTCATTCTTAAAAGTATAGTATTTCGGTTTTATCAACGGCAATGGTTACAAGACTATTAGTACATGGTAAACAACAACAACAACACACCATAAATAAACTAGAACATGCAAGCAGTTATGAACGGGGCCCAAGCCTCCCGCGCCGACTCGACTCCAGGGCGCGTCGCGGCCCCACGCAATGAGCAAGACGGCTCTGTTACGTCACCGTGTGATTCCACGTCGCCGAGAATTTGCTTTCGAACATTGGGCGCAAACAAGGCTTGCCCACTCTCTCCATTCTTTTTATTGTAATGGGAGAGCTCCTCTGTATTTTTTGCTTAATATGGTGTTTCGTTGTAAAAAGGCACACCCACTTTGTACCAAACATCACTAAACTTTACAGGCCGGGCCTCGGGGAGCCGTACTCCCCATGGGGGGGCGCCTCCGTCCAAAATTTTTGTGCGAATCCGACGAACTTTCCTGTCGCTTGATTTTTCTCTGTTATATATATTGAAAAAAATAGCGCCCCCTATCGGCCAATTGCACGAAATTTGGCACATAACCACTGGTTTACATCTGAGACCAGTGGTTCTGGAGTTTTGAGGTCGATAGCTTTTACTTTGACAAAAATATGCAACAGTATGTGGTTTTTTTAGCTAGCAGAAAAATTTGTTAATTTATAAGTAAAGCATTTTTATTGGAGATGCAAATTCTTTGGAAAACTTTTGATCAGTCACGTCCTGGAGATTGTATGAGCTAAGTTTTCGTGCAGGTGGAGTTTCAAACCCTTGGAGGATTCAAAAAAGTTGTTTTTAAAACGTGTAGGGACTTACAAAGAGAAAATATGCTGTGGGAGATGGGCGTGGGCCTATGTCCAGGAGATGCGGCCTCTATTCAGGGAAGACGGGATGTTAATTTTGTGAAGATTTCCCACTTGAAAATGAGGAAGTTAGAGACCAAAATGCGTTTGTGGTCCGTTACAGCGCCCACCTAGCAGAAGTAAATGGCAACAATTTTGGTAAGGGTGGTGTGTGTGCTATTCTATATCTACCCTGTACATTTTCACAGCCCTCAGCATAAAACTTGAGCTGAAATAAATTTTATGCTGTTTAACTCGTAATAAGGCAACGCCCACTTTGAGCAGTCATGATTACCTTCAATACGTGGCCTGAGGATGACCCAGCATCATGCCCACCAATTTGTAAGAATCGGTCTTGCCGTTTAAGAGATATAGGTGCCCAATATTTGCACGCGCCCCCTAGTGGCCAAAAAGAGCCACATTTTGGCTCATAGCCCCACAGTCACATGGCAACCAGGATCTCACAATTTGGTGTCATTAGCATTTATTTTGACCAAGATTATCAACTGTTCGCGTTTTAATAGCTAGCTAGAAAAATTAATTCGTTAATAATTTGTGCATATTTTGAGGGAACAAAAATCTTTTGATAACTTTAGATCAGATCCATCTGAAGACCGTATGTGGCAAATTTGACACTGATCGGACAAAACCCGAAGGAGGAGTTCAAAAAAGTAGGTTTTCCAGTTTTCGCGATTTAGCGAAAAAAATTTATAGGCGGAAATGGGCGTGGCCTAGCCCAGGTGATTCAGGGCTATTCAGGGAATCTGTGGATATGAGGCTTTTGAATGTGCGACATACGCTGTGGGAGTTATAGGCCAAAACATGTTTTTCTTGGTTATAGCGCCCCCTGCTGGCAGACATAGGTCAATTTTTGCGCCTGAGGTACGTGCAGGGGTCTGGACCAACCCTCCAAATTGCGCCGCCCTCCCTTGCACGGTTTAGGCTGCAGCACCACTTTTACCAACGGAAAAATAAAAATAATCACGATAATAATAACTAGAACTGCAAGCAGTTATGAACGGGGGCCAAGCCTCCCGCGCGACTCGGCCCCTGTGCGTCGCGGAGACCACGCAACGCGAACGGCTCCGTTTCGTCACTGGGAGGCACACCGCCAAGATCTGCTATCGAACACTGGGTCGAGCAAGGCTGCCCTCTCTGTCCGTTGTTCTTATTGTAATGGGAAGAGCAGTGTGAAAGGCTGAATATGTTTGCTGTAAGAAGTCACGCCCACTTTGACCAAACATCACTAAACTTTACAGGCGGCCTCGGGAGCGAGCCCCCATGGAGCTCCCCAAATTTCGTGGGAATCTGAGCAACTTTTTTATCGCTTGATTTTTTCTCAGTTTATAGCGCCCCCTTTCGACCAATTTGCACCAAATTTGGTACAGAGCCTCTGGTTGACGTCTGAAACAAGTGATTTGAGTTTCATGTCGATAGCTTTTACTTGGACCAAAATATGCAAGAGTATGTGTTTTTTAGCTAGCAGAAAAAATTGTTTATTTATAAGTACCGCAGTTTTTGGAGTAGCGAAATGCTTTTGAAAACTTTTGATCAGGCACATCTGGAGATTGTGTGTGCAAAGTTTCGTGTGGATGGAACGTAATTTCTAGGATGAGTTCGAAAAAGTAGGTTTTTGACGTGTAGCAACTTACAAAGAGAAATATGCTTTGGGAGTGGGCGTGGCCTATGTCAAAAGATGCGGCTCCATTTAGGGAAGACGTGGATACAAAGTTTATCTACATGTGATTAAAAATGTGGAAGTTACAGGCCAAAATGCGTTTGCGTCCATTACAGCGCCACCTAGTGGAGTAGACATACAATTTTTGGTATGGGTGGTCTGTGTCCTATTCTATATATACCCTGTAAATTTCACAGCCCTCAGCATAATACTTTAGCTGAAATAAATGTTTCTTGTTTATCTCGTAATAAGCCACGCCCACTTTGACCAATCGTGAATACCTTCAAGGTATGGCCTCAGGAGTGAGCCAGCATCATAGCCACCCAACTTCGTAAAAATCGGTGTTGCCGTTTAAGAGATATGACGTTCCCCTGTTTGCAGCGTCCCCTAGTGGCCAAAATGAGCCAAATTTGGCTCATAGCCCCAGAGTCATATGGCAACCATGGATCTCAGATTTGGTGTCGTTAGCATTTATTTTGACCTAGATATGCAACTGTTCATGTTTTCATAGCTAGCTCGAATATTTTATTCGTTAATAATTTGTACATATTTTGACGTAACAAAATTATTTTGATAACTTTAGATCATGTGAAGCTGACGAATATACGTAGCAAATTTCACACTGATCGGACCAAATCACAAGGAGGAGTTTGAAAAAGAAGGTTTTTGAGTTTTCGCGATGTCCTGAAAAAAAATTATAGGCGGAAATGGGCGTGGCCTAGCCCAGTTGAGTCAGGGCAAATCAGGGAATCTGTGGATATGAGGCTTTTGAATGTGCGACATACGATGTGGGAGTTATAGCCCAAAAGGTGTTTCCCTTGGTTATAGCGCCACCTGCTGGCGGACATATGTGAATTTTTGCGCCTGAGGTACGTGCAGGGGTCTGGACTAACCCTCCAAATTGCACCGCCCTCCCTTGCACGGTTTAGCCTGCAGCAGCACTTTTATTGTGGGAAAAATAAAAATAATAGGGAACTATAATAATAATAATAAAAATCTTAACAAAAACAATAGGGTTCCCAGCACCGCTGGTCCTGGGAACCGCGTATGCTTGCATACGCGGTCCCCAGCCCCCGCGGGCTTGGCCCCCTAATAAAAACTTTAACAAAAACAATAGGGTTCCCAGCACCGCTGGTACTGGGAAACGCGTATGCTTGCATACGCGTTCCCCAGCCCCCGCGGGCTTGGCCCCCTAATAATAATAATAACAACAATAATAATAATGAGTATTATTATTACAGATCATTTGTACAGATGGAACACTGTCTATATACTAAAAATATCCACAGTCGACATAAAAATATCTATCTGGTATTTTATCTTTTAAATATCTGTATCGGAAGACTTTTTTTTTTTTTAGATGTCCAGCGGTGCTGGGAACCCTATTGTTTTTGTAAAAGTTTTTATTAGGGGGCCAAGCCCGCGGGGCCTGGGGGACGTGTATGCACAAGCATACGCGTTTCCCAGGACCAGCGGTGCTGGGAACCCTATTGTTTTTGTTAAAGTTTTTATTATTATTATAGTTCCCTATTATTTTTATTTTTCCCACAATAAAAGTCGTGCTGCAGCCTAAACCGTGCATGGGAGGGCGGTGCAATTTGGAGGGTTGGTCCAGACCCCTGCACGTACCTCAGACGCAAAAATTCACATATGTCCGCCAGCAGGTGGCGCTATAACCAAGGGAAACACCTTTTGGCCTATAACTCCCACACCGTATGTCGCACATTCAAAAGCCTCATATCCTCTGATTCCCTGATTAGCCCTGAATCACCTGGCCTAGGCCACGCCCATTTCCGCCTATAATTTTTTTTTGCTACATCACGAAAA
>JAWZSL010000133.1:0-72500 GCA_034769285.1 Lutjanus argentimaculatus
ACCCCCCTAACCCTAACCCTAACCCTAACCCTAACCCTAACCCTAACCCTAACCCCCCCTAACCCTAACCCTAACCCTAACCCTAACCCCTTTTATACCCTATACTCCCCTAGGTACTTATGTTGCCTAAACCTAAGTCTTTTTTCTTGCCTAAACCTAAGGCCTGTTTCTGGCTGGTTTTCGGCCTTCTTGCCTAAACCTAAGTTCTCGTTTTGGGCTTATTTTTGACTGATGCCCTACCCGGTAGCTTATCCTAACCCTAACCACTTGTTCCCCTCCTATGTCTAACCTCCCCGACTTTAACCCTAATCTTAACTCCCACAACTAAATAAATTAATAAATAATTACAAGAATAAATAAATAATTTAAATTTTTAAATAATTTTAAATAATTTGATATATAAGGGGATTAAAAAACAAATGATAGCAGTTACAAGACTTAATATTGCTTATGGGGAACTTTATTGATATTAAAAAAACATTAAAAACATTGGAAAAACATTAAGAAACAATTAAAAAACATTTAAAAACAGTATAAAAACATTGAAGAACATTTAAAATCAGTAAAAACCTTTAAAAACCCTTTAAAACATTTAAAAACCCATTAAAAAACATTAAAAAACCTTAAAAAACCTTAAAAAACAGTATAAAAACATTAAAAAACAGTTAAAAACCTTTAAATACCATTATAAAACATTAAAAAACATTAAAAAACATTATAAAAATATTTAAAAACATTAAGAATCTTTAAAAACGGTTAAAATAATAATTTAGTTTTATTATCTTAAATTCATTTGGTATTTAATAAGTTATTTTGGTTAAATATAAATTATTAAGAAGTAAGAAGTTCCAGTTTAATTTTTGGTTGTTATTCATTGGGTTAATAAAAAGGGTGGACCCAAACACATAAAACTTGAACACAGTTGCAGTTAGTTTTCAGTCTTAGGAGTTGGTAAAAGAAGGAGGGTCATTCACTGCTCATGCAGTAGAGACCTCATTCTGTCTTTGGCGCTCGAGGAGTACACACAGTTTGCCTGGCTCTGCCGTAGATAGCCATTTACAGTTATTTTGGTGTGCAGAACCTGAAGAAGATCTCTGTTGATCGAAACGTCGTTTTATTTGCACACCCTTCTTTAGTTGTTTGTCAATAAGTAAACAAATTTTAGTTTTTTTTGGTTTCTGAAGAACAAGTCCGTGTTAATTCCGGCTTTTTAAGTTGGTTTTTTGGTTTTAGTTACTAGTTGTCTTTCCTTTCTCGTTTTGGGAAAGTGTTTTCAGTTGCTGGTTTTTTTTGAGTTTTCTATAAAAACAAAAAAGACCAAAAAAAACAAATATAACTAAAAAAATAAACAAAAAAATCATAAAATAAACAAAGAACAAAAAAAGTATAGACAAAAACACTAATATGGACGGATGGACGTTGGTGCGCGGTGGGAGGCGTGCCAACGTACCCGTCCTGCTGATTGGGACCGGGGTTACGGGCGGTACTTGGGTCGGACGGACAGTGCACCATTCTTCCCCTTTCGGGGAGGGGCTCAGGCCCACCTTCCTAACCGGCCAGTGCCTCCCCCTCGTGCTACCCGTTACGCAGGTCCCCAACCACGTTCGTATGCAGACGTTGTGCGCCAATCACGTCCCAGACCAGCCCGAGATGGATTCCCCCACAGGCAGGAGGGTCTGAGGTGCGGGCCAGCCAGCCGACCCTAAATTTGGGAAGCTGGTTCGCAAACTACACATGATCATTAAGATGGTTCACCACCTACAGAATGTGGTTCGCAAGCCTGGAAACCCAGAGCCCAGAATGATTGCACGAATGGTTGAGCTGTTGTCGGGCATGATCAAACCGGCTGCTCCGACGCAGCGCACAGCAGACTTGGTGGCAGGTAAACGCAAAACAGTGGGGCCACACCACGTGTCTGATTTTGGTGGAGCACTATGAGGCAGGGGTTGAGGCATTGCTCGAAGAACTTTCTGAGCTGCTTGTCCCAGATTGGAGGGAGGCCTTCCAGGTGGCAGTCAGATGGGCCAAGCGTAATCTGCCCCGGCTGCCACAAGGGGTGATAGATCAGGCTGAGGCCCTGATTGTGGCTAGAGCGGACACAGGAGTCCCTCCACAGGGCCCGCCTCCACAAGAGACCGAGACAGAGGTCTCGCGCAGAAGTCCGCGCCATGCTTCCATCAGTGTTGATACAAGAGACCTGATCCAGCTACGGTCCTCACAAAGCTCAGGTACTGCAGGGCCAGCCCGCAGCCCTCCACGACCCACAACCAAAGCATCAGTGGGACGATGACCGACCGAGCTGGTCAGGCCTCTCGGGGTTGGGAGAGTACTCCAGAGTTGGAGTCTCCCGAGGAGAGTAGGGAGCCGCGCAGGACACTCAGGGGAACCAGGTTGGTTCTGCCAGCAGAACTTTCACCAGTGGACCGAGAGGCTGATCAGGAGGCTGAAACGGAGGTGGGGGAAGTTCCTCCCCGCCTCTCAGAGAATGTTGAGGGTGGATCAGTTTCGGACTCACTGTACTCGGATGATGAGGATGAGGAGGAGGTGACAGTTCCACCTCCCAGGCAAAGAGTACAGGTGGTTGCTCAAGTACACAGGGAGGCGAGCCAGGCGGTAGACCTCATCTCGGAGGACCCGCTCCCTCCACGGACGGTGCAAGCTAGCACACGAGTTCGTGAAGAGGAGGGTCAGGAAGAAGACCTTTTTGAGGAGTCTGCGGACCGCTTTACTTCGCCGGAACCTCCGCGATATAGACCCTATAGGCACCCAAATACACAAAGGAAGCTGACGGATTGGTCATTGTCAGTCCACAAGAAGTGGCTCTTTATCGGAGACTCGAACCTGTGCAGTTTTCCGGACTATTTCAACAAAGACCTACAGGTTGACAGTTTTCCGGGGGGCCATTTTAGGCATGCCCAGGCCCTTATGGAAAAGACGATCCCACCGGACGATCTTGTGGTCGAAAAAATAGTCCTGTCGTTTGGAATAAATAGTAGGGGTAACAAGTCTAAAGAGACTACGGTCAAAAATGTGCAGGGTGCATTGAGGTCGACAAAGCGGAAGTTCCCATACGCAGAGGTGTGGATTCCTCTTTTGAACTACTCGGAGGCACTTCCGCAGGAGGAGCAGGATAACCTCGACACCTTGAACGAACATGTGGAACGGAACATGCCCTTCATCCCCGCGCCTTCCGGACGCAAAGTTCCAGACAGAAGCGGATGATGTCCATTGGACAGCCGAAACCGGCAGGGCAATGTTGGATCATTGGATCGCCTTTTTAAACTCCGGGTCCCCCTAAGACCTGAAAGGGTGGGGGCGGAAAAGACGCAGTCATTAGTCAAGCAAGACGTGATTGTCTTGGCTAAGACCTTCGTGCTGTCTAATCCGCAACGGACCTTGTTGAGTAGGGGTTTATCATTCATTCCAACCTTAGACTTAGGAAGGAATCAAAAATTACAACTACAATCAGACATACAGACTTATCACCGGAAGCTCAAATTGGCTGTTTACTTCAAAAACAAACAGGACAGGCCGCTGTTGCCCTTTATTGGGCCGTCCATGTGGACGCCGCACGATCGCGAGTTGCCGTTTGAAATTTTTGATGTGATTGAAAATGATTTGATGTCATTCAAGAAACATTATAGGCTAATACAGGAAAAGTGCAACATTTCTCAAGCAGAGGTCGAGGCCTTGCGAGAACTACAACATATGAAACACATTGTGATAAAAACCGGCTGACAAGGGGTCAGCGGTTGTAATCCTTAGTCGAGACCAGTATGTTTTTGAGGTCGAACGTCAATTGAACGATACGGTGTATTATCAAAAGTTGAATAAGCCGATATACATGGATACAGTCCCAATGGTAGTCGCAATCATTGATAAATTGAAAAAGAAAAAATTTATTACAGGCAAACAGAGACAATACTTGATAGGCAGCGGTCAGCCGAGAGAGAGGCGTTTTTACATCTTGCCCAAGATTCACAAAGAGCCTGAAAAGTGGACGGTCCCGTTTCAAATCCCGCCGGGAAGACCGATAGTGTCGGATTGCGGGAGCGAGACCTACTACACGGCTGAGTTTTTAGATTATTATTTAAATCCGCTGGCCATGAAACATCCTTCCTATGTTAGAGACACATATCATTTTATAGAAATAGTGCGAAGTTTAAGAGTTTCGGAGGAAATGTATTTGTTTTCAATGGATGTCGACAATCTCTATACGAATATACCGATTCGGGCAGGCATTGAATGTGTCAGGAAGATTTTTCAGACTTACCCTGACCCAAGGAGGCCAGATGAGGAGCTTTTGCAGCTCCTGGAGATCAATTTAACTCGGAACGATTTCATGTTCAATGAAAAATTTTACCTACAAATAAAGGGTACTGCCATGGGTAAAAAATTCGCCCCGGCGTACGCGAACATTTTCATGGCCAATTGGGAAAGTGAAGTGTTGGCCAAATGCCAGAAAGTGCCCGTTTGTTATTTACGTTACTTGGACGATATATGGGCGTTTGGTCAGGCTCGGAGGAGGAGTTCGGAGAGTTTGTGGCGATTTTGAATTCCCATGACCCGTCTATTAAACTTAAAACTGAGCTCAACAAACAGTCGATCGATTTTTTGGATACGACGGTGTTCAAAGGGCCAGACTTTGGTAAAGAATTTAAGCTGGATGTAAAAGTTTTTTTCAAGAGTACAGACACGCATGCTTTACTACACAGACAAAGTTTTCACCCCAAACACACATTTCGTGGGATAGTGAAATCACAGATTCTAAGATTCAAACGAATCTGCACGAAAGATGAGTATTTTAGAGATGCAGTTGCCATTTTGTTTAAAGCATTACGTAGGCGTGGGTACTCGAGACAATTTTTAAGAAATTGCTTGAAAACCTTTCAGGATCAAAAAGCAAGGAGGCCTGGGAAATTGATTCCGCTCATTACGACCTTCTCCTCAACGAGCAAGTTTCTGAATAGGAAACTGAAGACAAATTTCACGGAGTTATTGGTGCAGCAAGGGGTTCTCCCAGACTCAGGAATAGTTTCGGCATATAGAAGGAATAACAATTTACAGGACATATTGGTCCAGGCCAAACTACCATCCTTGAGGTCTGAGAGGCCCCAGTTGCTGGACACACAATTTGCTAAGTTAAAGTTTGTGAGGAACAATAAACAAAACACAGTGCATAAAATCGAACAAGCTTTTAACCCACGATCAAAAAATTGTGTTTATCTTATTTTTTGTTCTAAATGTACTATGAAATATGTGGGGGAAACAAAGAACACTCTGTCCACTCGTATGGCGCAGCATAGATATAATATACGGAATAAAAAGGAAGTGGACACGCCTTTAGTTGCTCATTTTTTAAGAACACGGCTTGTCTTCGGTCAGAATGGCGGGCTTGCAGAAGAACATTCTCTGGACTGACCGAGAGCGCAAGGATCGAGAAAGGCATTGGATACGCTTATTGAGCACAAGGAAACCATTTGGGTTGAATGTTAGATGAGACTGATAATAGTCCATGCTCTGTGTTTTATTGATATTCCTGTTATTGATTAGTGTTGGCTCCACCCTGGTTGAGTTTTTGGTGTTTGACTGTGGTATGTTGCCTAAACCTAAGTCTTTTTTCTTGCCTAAACCTAAGGCCTGGTTTCTGGCTGGTTTTCGGCCTTCTTGCCTAAACCTAAGTTCTCGTTTTGGGCTTATTTTTGACTGATGCCCTACCCGGTAGCTTATCCTAACCCTAACCACTTGTTCCCCTCCTATGTCTAACCCTCCCCGACTTTAACCCTAATCTTAACTCCCACAACTAAATAAATTAATAAATAATTACAAGAATAAATAAATAATTTAAATTTTTAAATAATTTTAAATAATTTGATATATAAGGGGATTAAAAACAAATGATAGCAGTTACAAGACTTAATATTGCTTATGGGGAACTTTATTGATATTAAAAAACATTAAAAACATTGGAAAAACATTAAGAAACAATTAAAAAACATTTAAAAACAGTATAAAAACATTGAAGAACATTTAAAATCAGTAAAAACCTTTAAAAAACCCTTTAAAACATTTAAAAACCCATTAAAAAACATTAAAAAACCTTAAAAAAACCTTAAAAAACAGTATAAAAACATTAAAAAAACAGTTAAAAACCTTTAAATACCATTATAAAACATTAAAAAACATTAAAAAACATTATAAAAATATTTAAAAACATTAAGAATCTTTAAAAACGGTTAAAATAATAATTTAGTTTTATTATCTTAAATTCATTTGGTATTTAATAAGTTATTTTGGTTAAATATAAATTATTAAGAAGTAAGAAGTTCCAGTTTAATTTTTGGTTGTTATTCATTGGGTTAATAAAAAGGGTGGACCCAAACACATAAAACTTGAACACAGTTGCAGTTAGTTTTCAGTCTTAGGAGTTGGTAAAAGAAGGAGGGTCATTCACTGCTCATGCAGTAGAGACCTCATTCTGTCTTTGGCGCTCGAGGAGTACACACAGTTTGCCTGGCTCTGCCGTAGATAGCCATTTACAGTTATTTTGGTGTGCAGAACCTGAAGAAGATCTCTGTTGATCGAAACGTCGTTTTATTTGCACACCCTTCTTTAGTTGTTTGTCAATAAGTAAACAAATTTTAGTTTTTTTTGGTTTCTGAAGAACAAGTCCGTGTTAATTCCGGCTTTTTAGTTGGTTTTTTGGTTTTAGTTACTAGTTGTCTTTCCTTTCTCGTTTTGGGAAAGTGTTTTCAGTTGCTGGTTTTTTTTGAGTTTTCTATAAAAACAAAAAAGACCAAAAAAAACAAATATAACTAAAAAAATAAACAAAAAAATCATAAAATAAACAAAGAACAAAAAAAGTATAGACAAAAACACTAATATGGACGGATGGACGTTGGTGCGCGGTGGGAGGCGTCGCCAACGTACCCGTCCTGCTGATTGGGACCGGGGTTACGGGCGGTACTTGGGTCGGACGGACAGTGCACCATTCTTCCCCTTTCGGGGAGGGGCTCAGGCCCACCTTCCTAACCGGCCAGTGCCTCCCCCTCGTGCTACCCGTTACGCAGGTCCCCAACCACGTTCGTATGCAGACGTTGTGCGCCAATCACGTCCCAGACCAGCCCAGAGATGGATTCCCCCACAGGCAGGAGGGTCTGAGGTGCGGTGCCAGCCAGCCGACCCTAAATTTGGGAAGCTGGTTCGCAAACTACACATGATCATTAAGATGGTTCACCACCTACAGAATGTGGTTCGCAAGCCTGGAAACCCAGAGCCCAGAATGATTGCACGAATGGTTGAGCTGTTGTCGGGCATGATCAAACCGGCTGCTCCGACGCAGCGCACAGCAGACTTGGTGGCAGGTAACGCAAAACAGTGGGGCCACACCACGTGTCTGATTTTGGTGGAGCACTATGAGGCAGGGGTTGAGGCATTGCTCGAAGAACTTTCTGAGCTGCTTGTCCCAGATTGGAGGGAGGCCTTCCAGGTGGCAGTCAGATGGGCCAAGCGTAATCTGCCCCGGCTGCCACAAGGGGTGATAGATCAGGCTGAGGCCCTGATTGTGGCTAGAGCGGACACAGGAGTCCCTCCACAGGGCCCGCCTCCACAAGAGACCGAGACAGAGGTCTCGCGCAGAGAGTCCGCGCCATGCTTCCATCAGTGTTGATACAAGAGACCTGATCCAGCTACGGTCCTCTCACAAAGCTCAGGTACTGCAGGGCCAGCCCGCAGCCCTCCACGACCCACAACCAAAGCATCAGTGGGTACGATGACCGACCGAGCTGGTCAAGCCTCTCGGGGTTGGGAGAGTACTCCAGAGTTGGAGTCTCCCGAGGAGAGTAGGGAGCCGCGCAGGACACTCAGGGGAACCAGGTTGGTTCTGCCAGCAGAACTTTCACCGGTGGACCGAGAGGCTGATCAGGAGGCTGAAACGGAGGTGGGGGAAGTTCCTCCCCCCTCTCAGAGAATGTTGAGGGTGGATCAGTTTCGGACTCACTGTACTCGGATGATGAGGATGAGGAGGAGGTGACAGTTCCACCTCCCAGCAAAGAGTACAGGTGGTTGCTCAAGTACACAGGGAGGCGAGCCAGGCGGTAGACCTCATCTCGGAGGACCCGCTCCCTCCACGGACGGTGCAAGCTAGCACACACGAGTTCGTGAAGAGGAGGGTCAGGAAGAAGACCTTTTTGAGGAGTCTGCGGACCGCTTTACTTCGCCGGAACCTCCGCGATATAGACCCTATAGGCACCCAAATACACAAAGGAAGCTGACGGATTGGTCATTGTCAGTCCACAAGAAGTGGCTCTTTATCGGAGACTCGAACCTGTGCAGTTTTCCGGACTATTTCAACAAAGACCTACAGGTTGACAGTTTTCCGGGGGGCCATTTTAGGCATGCCCAGGCCCTTATGGAAAAGACGATCCCACCGGACGATCTTGTGGTCGAAAAAATAGTCCTGTCGTTTGGAATAAATAGTAGGGGTAACAAGTCTAAAGAGACTACGGTCAAAAATGTGCAGGGTGCATTGAGGTCGACAAAGCGGAAGTTCCCATACGCAGAGGTGTGGATTCCTCTTTTGAACTACTCGGAGGCACTTCCGCAGGAGGAGCAGGATAACCTCGACACCTTGAACGAACATGTGGAACGGAACATGCCCTTCATCCCGCGCCTTCCGGACGCAAAGTTCCAGACAGAAGCGGATGATGTCCATTGGACAGCCGAAACCGGCAGGGCAATGTTGGATCATTGGATCGCCTTTTTAAACTCCGGGTCCCCCTAAGACCTGAAAGGGTGGGGGCGGAAAAGACGCAGTCATTAGTCAAGCAAGACGTGATTGTCTTGGCTAAGACCTTCGTGCTGTCTAATCCGCAACGGACCTTGTTGAGTAGGGGTTTATCATTCATTCCAACCTTAGACTTAGGAAGGAATCAAAAATTACAACTACAATCAGACATACAGACTTATCACCGGAAGCTCAAATTGGCTGTTTACTTCAAAAACAAACAGGACAGGCCGCTGTTGCCCTTTATTGGGCCGTCCATGTGGACGCCGCACGATCGCGAGTTGCCGTTTGAAATTTTTGATGTGATTGAAAATGATTTGATGTCATTCAAGAAACATTATAGGCTAATACAGGAAAAGTGCAACATTTCTCAAGCAGAGGTCGAGGCCTTGCGAGAACTACAACATATGAAACACATTGTGATAAAACCGGCTGACAAGGGGTCAGCGGTTGTAATCCTTAGTCGAGACCAGTATGTTTTTGAGGTCGAACGTCAATTGAACGATACGGTGTATTATCAAAAGTTGAATAAGCCGATATACATGGATACAGTCCCAATGGTAGTCGCAATCATTGATAAATTGAAAAAGAAAAAATTTATTACAGGCAAACAGAGACAATACTTGATAGGCAGCGGTCAGCCGAGAGAGAGGCGTTTTTACATCTTGCCCAAGATTCACAAAGAGCCTGAAAAGTGGACGGTCCCGTTTCAAATCCCGCCGGGAAGACCGATAGTGTCGGATTGCGGGAGCGAGACCTACTACACGGCTGAGTTTTTAGATTATTATTTAAATCCGCTGGCCATGAAACATCCTTCCTATGTTAGAGACACATATCATTTTATAGAAATAGTGCGAAGTTTAAGAGTTTCGGAGGAAATGTATTTGTTTTCAATGGATGTCGACAATCTCTATACGAATATACCGATTCGGGCAGGCATTGAATGTGTCAGGAAGATTTTTCAGACTTACCCTGACCCAAGGAGGCCAGATGAGGAGCTTTTGCAGCTCCTGGAGATCAATTTAACTCGGAACGATTTCATGTTCAATGAAAAATTTTACCTACAAATAAAGGGTACTGCCATGGGTAAAAAATTCGCCCCGGCGTACGCGAACATTTTCATGGCCAATTGGGAAAGTGAAGTGTTGGCCAAATGCCAGAAAGTGCCCGTTTGTTATTTACGTTACTTGGACGATATATGGGGCGTTTGGTCAGGCTCGGAGGAGGAGTTCGGAGAGTTTGTGGCGATTTTGAATTCCCATGACCCGTCTATTAAACTTAAAACTGAGCTCAACAAACAGTCGATCGATTTTTTGGATACGACGGTGTTCAAAGGGCCAGACTTTGGTAAAGAATTTAAGCTGGATGTAAAAGTTTTTTTCAAGAGTACAGACACGCATGCTTTACTACACAGACAAAGTTTTCACCCCAAACACACATTTCGTGGGATAGTGAAATCACAGATTCTAAGATTCAAACGAATCTGCACGAAAGATGAGTATTTTAGAGATGCAGTTGCCATTTTGTTTAAAGCATTACGTAGGCGTGGGTACTCGAGACAATTTTTAAGAAATTGCTTGAAAACCTTTCAGGATCAAAAAGCAAGGAGGCCTGGGAAATTGATTCCGCTCATTACGACCTTCTCCTCAACGAGCAAGTTTCTGAATAGGAAACTGAAGACAAATTTCACGGAGTTATTGGTGCAGCAAGGGGTTCTCCCAGACTCAGGAATAGTTTCGGCATATAGAAGGAATAACAATTTACAGGACATATTGGTCCAGGCCAAACTACCATCCTTGAGGTCTGAGAGGCCCCAGTTGCTGGACACACAATTTGCTAAGTTAAAGTTTGTGAGGAACAATAAACAAAACACAGTGCATAAAATCGAACAAGCTTTTAACCCACGATCAAAAAATTGTGTTTATCTTATTTTTTGTTCTAAATGTACTATGAAATATGTGGGGGAAACAAAGAACACTCTGTCCACTCGTATGGCGCAGCATAGATATAATATACGGAATAAAAAGGAAGTGGACACGCCTTTAGTTGCTCATTTTTTAAGACACGGCTTGTCTTCGGTCAGAATGGCGGGCTTGCAGAAGAACATTCTCTGGACTGACCGAGAGCGCAAGGATCGAGAAAGGCATTGGATACGCTTATTGAGCACAAGGAAACCATTTGGGTTGAATGTTAGATGAGACTGATAATAGTCCATGCTCTGTGTTTTATTGATATTCCTGTTATTGATTAGTGTTGGCTCCACCCTGGTTGAGTTTTTGGTGTTTGACTGTGGTATGTTGCCTAAACCTAAGTCTTTTTTCTTGCCTAAACCTAAGGCCTGGTTTCTGGCTGGTTTTCGGCCTTCTTGCCTAAACCTAAGTTCTCGTTTTGGGCTTATTTTTGACTGATGCCCTACCCGGTAGCTTATCCTAACCCTAACCACTTGTTCCCCTCCTATGTCTAATCCTCCCCGACTTTAACCCTAATCTTAACTCCCACAACTAAATAAATTAATAAATAATTACAAGAATAAATAAATAATTTAAATTTTTAAATAATTTTAAATAATTTGATATATAAGGGGATTAAAAACAAATGATAGCAGTTACAAGACTTAATATTGCTTATGGGGAACTTTATTGATATTAAAAAACATTAAAAACATTGGAAAAACATTAAGAAACAATTAAAAAACATTTAAAAAAACAGTATAAAAACATTGAAGAACATTTAAAATCAGTAAAAAACCTTTAAAAACCCTTTAAAACATTTAAAAACCCATTAAAAAACATTAAAAAACCTTAAAAAACCTTAAAAAACAGTATAAAAACATTAAAAAACAGTTAAAAACCTTTAAATACCATTATAAAACATTAAAAAACATTAAAAAACATTATAAAAATATTTAAAAACATTAAGAATCTTTAAAAACAGTTAAAATAATAATTTAGTTTTATTATCTTAAATTCATTTGGTATTTAATAAGTTATTTTGGTTAAATATAAATTATTAAGAAGTAAGAAGTTCCAGTTTAATTTTTGGTTGTTATTCATTGGGTTAATAAAAAGGGTGGACCCAAACACATAAAACTTGAACACAGTTGCAGTTAGTTTTCAGTCTTAGGAGTTGGTAAAAGAAGGAGGGTCATTCACTGCTCATGCAGTAGAGACCTCATTCTGTCTTTGGCGCTCGAGGAGTACACACAGTTTGCCTGGCTCTGCCGTAGATAGCCATTTACAGTTATTTTGGTGTGCAGAACCTGAAGAAGATCTCTGTTGATCGAAACGTCGTTTTATTTGCACACCCTTCTTTAGTTGTTTGTCAATAAGTAAACAAATTTTAGTTTTTTTTTTGGTTTCTGAAGAACAAGTCCGTGTTAATTCCGGCTTTTTAATTGGTTTTTTGGTTTTAGTGACTAGTTGTCTTTCCTTTCTCGTTTTGGGAAAGTGTTTTTAGTTGCTGGTTTTTTTTTGAGTTTTCTATAAAAACAAAAAAGACCAAAAAAACAAATATAACTAAAAAAATAAACAAAAAAATCATAAAATAAACAAAGAACAAAAAAAGTATAGACAAAAACACTAATATGGACGGATGGACGTTGGTGCGCGGTGGGAGGCGTCGCCAACGTACCCGTCCTGCTGATTGGGACCGGGGTTACGGGCGGTACTTGGGTCGGACGGACAGTGCACCATTCTTCCCCTTTCGGGGAGGGGCTCAGGCCCACCTTCCTAACCGGCCAGTGCCTCCCCCTCGTGCTACCCGTTTACGCAGGTCCCCAACCACGTTCGTATGCAGACGTTGTGCGCCAAATCACGTCCCAGACCAGCCCAGAGATGGATTCCCCCACAGGCAGGAGGGTCTGAGGTGCGGTGCCAGCCAGCCGACCCTAAATTTGGGAAGCTGGTTCGCAAACTACACATGATCATTAAGATGGTTCACCACCTACAGAATGTGGTTCGCAAGCCTGGAAACCCAGAGCCCAGAATGATTGCACGAATGGTTGAGCTGTTGTCGGGCATGATCAAACCGGCTGCTCCGACGCAGCGCACAGCAGACTTGGTGGCAGGTAACGCAAAACAGTGGGGCCACACCACGTGTCTGATTTTGGTGGAGCACTATGAGGCAGGGGTTGAGGCATTGCTCGAAGAACTTTCTGAGCTGCTTGTCCCAGATTGGAGGGAGGCCTTCCAGGTGGCAGTCAGATGGGCCAAGCGTAATCTGCCCCGGCTGCCACAAGGGGTGATAGATCAGGCTGAGGCCCTGATTGTGGCTAGAGCGGACACAGGAGTCCCTCCACAGGGCCCGCCTCCACAAGAGACCGAGACAGAGGTCTCGCGCAGGAGTCCGCGCCATGCTTCCATCAGTGTTGATACAAGAGACCTGATCCAGCTACGGTCCTCACAAAGCTCAGGTACTGCAGGGCCAGCCCGCAGCCCTCCACGACCCACAACCAAAGCATCAGTGGGGTACGATGACCGACCGAGCTGGTCAAGCCTCTCGGGGTTGGGAGAGTACTCCAGAGTTGGAGTCTCCCGAGGAGAGTAGGGAGCCGCGCAGGACACTCAGGGGAACCAGGTTGGTTCTGCCAGCAGAACTTTCACCGGTGGACCGAGAGGCTGATCAGGAGGCTGAAACGGAGGTGGGGGAAGTTCCTCCTCCCCTCTCAGAGAATGTTGAGGGTGGATCAGTTTCGGACTCACTGTACTCGGATGATGAGGATGAGGAGGAGGTGACAGTTCCACCTCCCAGACAAAGAGTACAGGTGGTTGCTCAAGTACACAGGGAGGCGAGCCAGGCGGTAGACCTCATCTCGGAGGACCCGCTCCCTCCACGGACGGTGCAAGCTAGCACACGAGTTCGTGAAGAGGAGGGTCAGGAAGAAGACCTTTTTGAGGAGTCTGCGGACCGCTTTACTTCGCCGGAACCTCCGCGATATAGACCCTATAGGCACCCAAATACACAAAGGAAGCTGACGGATTGGTCATTGTCAGTCCACAAGAAGTGGCTCTTTATCGGAGACTCGAACCTGTGCAGTTTTCCGGACTATTTCAACAAAGACCTACAGGTTGACAGTTTTCCGGGGGGCCATTTTAGGCATGCCCAGGCCCTTATGGAAAAGACGATCCCACCGGACGATCTTGTGGTCGAAAAAATAGTCCTGTCGTTTGGAATAAATAGTAGGGGTAACAAGTCTAAAGAGAACTACGGTCAAAAATGTGCAGGGTGCATTGAGGTCGACAAAGCGGAAGTTCCCATACGCAGAGGTGTGGATTCCTCTTTTGAACTACTCGGAGGCACTTCCGCAGGAGGAGCAGGATAACCTCGACACCTTGAACGAACATGTGGAACGGAACATGCCCTTCATCCCGCGCCTTCCGGACGCAAAGTTCCAGACAGAAGCGGATGATGTCCATTGGACAGCCGAAACCGGCAGGGCAATGTTGGATCATTGGATCGCCTTTTTAAACTCCGGGTCCCCCTAAGACCTGAAAGGGTGGGGGCGGAAAAGACGCAGTCATTAGTCAAGCAAGACGTGATTGTCTTGGCTAAGACCTTCGTGCTGTCTAATCCGCAACGGACCTTGTTGAGTAGGGGTTTATCATTCATTCCAACCTTAGACTTAGGAAGGAATCAAAAATTACAACTACAATCAGACATACAGACTTATCACCGGAAGCTCAAATTGGCTGTTTACTTCAAAAACAAACAGGACAGGCCGCTGTTGCCCTTTATTGGGCCGTCCATGTGGACGCCGCACGATCGCGAGTTGCCGTTTGAAATTTTTGATGTGATTGAAAATGATTTGATGTCATTCAAGAAACATTATAGGCTAATACAGGAAAAGTGCAACATTTCTCAAGCAGAGGTCGAGGCCTTGCGAGAACTACAACATATGAAACACATTGTGATAAAACCGGCTGACAAGGGGTCAGCGGTTGTAATCCTTAGTCGAGACCAGTATGTTTTTGAGGTCGAACGTCAATTGAACGATACGGTGTATTATCAAAAGTTGAATAAGCCGATATACATGGATACAGTCCCAATGGTAGTCGCAATCATTGATAAATTGAAAAAGAAAAAATTTATTACAGGCAAACAGAGACAATACTTGATAGGCAGCGGTCAGCCGAGAGAGAGGCGTTTTTACATCTTGCCCAAGATTCACAAAGAGCCTGAAAAGTGGACGGTCCCGTTTCAAATCCCGCCGGGAAGACCGATAGTGTCGGATTGCGGGAGCGAGACCTACTACACGGCTGAGTTTTTAGATTATTATTTAAATCCGCTGGCCATGAAACATCCTTCCTATGTTAGAGACACATATCATTTTATAGAAATAGTGCGAAGTTTAAGAGTTTCGGAGGAAATGTATTTGTTTTCAATGGATGTCGACAATCTCTATACGAATATACCGATTCGGGCAGGCATTGAATGTGTCAGGAAGATTTTTCAGACTTACCCTGACCCAAGGAGGCCAGATGAGGAGCTTTTGCAGCTCCTGGAGATCAATTTAACTCGGAACGATTTCATGTTCAATGAAAAATTTTACCTACAAATAAAGGGTACTGCCATGGGTAAAAAATTCGCCCCGGCGTACGCGAACATTTTCATGGCCAATTGGGAAAGTGAAGTGTTGGCCAAATGCCAGAAAGTGCCCGTTTGTTATTTACGTTACTTGGACGATATATGGGGCGTTTGGTCAGGCTCGGAGGAGGAGTTCGGAGAGTTTGTGGCGATTTTGAATTCCCATGACCCGTCTATTAAACTTAAAACTGAGCTCAACAAACAGTCGATCGATTTTTTGGATACGACGGTGTTCAAAGGGCCAGACTTTGGTAAAGAATTTAAGCTGGATGTAAAAGTTTTTTTCAAGAGTACAGACACGCATGCTTTACTACACAGACAAAGTTTTCACCCCAAACACACATTTCGTGGGATAGTGAAATCACAGATTCTAAGATTCAAACGAATCTGCACGAAAGATGAGTATTTTAGAGATGCAGTTGCCATTTTGTTTAAAGCATTACGTAGGCGTGGGTACTCGAGACAATTTTTAAGAAATTGCTTGAAAACCTTTCAGGATCAAAAAGCAAGGAGGCCTGGGAAATTGATTCCGCTCATTACGACCTTCTCCTCAACGAGCAAGTTTCTGAATAGGAAACTGAAGACAAATTTCACGGAGTTATTGGTGCAGCAAGGGGTTCTCCCAGACTCAGGAATAGTTTCGGCATATAGAAGGAATAACAATTTACAGGACATATTGGTCCAGGCCAAACTACCATCCTTGAGGTCTGAGAGGCCCCAGTTGCTGGACACACACAATTTGCTAAGTTAAAGTTTGTGAGGAACAATAAACAAAACACAGTGCATAAAATCGAACAAGCTTTTAACCCACGATCAAAAAATTGTGTTTATCTTATTTTTTGTTCTAAATGTACTATGAAATATGTGGGGGAAACAAAGAACACTCTGTCCACTCGTATGGCGCAGCATAGATATAATATACGGAATAAAAAGGAAGTGGACACGCCTTTAGTTGCTCATTTTTTAAGACACGGCTTGTCTTCGGTCAGAATGGCGGGCTTGCAGAAGAACATTCTCTGGACTGACCGAGAGCGCAAGGATCGAGAAAGGCATTGGATACGCTTATTGAGCACAAGGAAACCATTTGGGTTGAATGTTAGATGAGACTGATAATAGTCCATGCTCTGTGTTTTATTGATATTCCTGTTATTGATTAGTGTTGGCTCCACCCTGGTTGAGTTTTTGGTGTTTGACTGTGGTATGTTGCCTAAACCTAAGTCTTTTTTCTTGCCTAAACCTAAGGCCTGGTTTCTGGCTGGTTTTCGGCCTTCTTGCCTAAACCTAAGTTCTCGTTTTGGGCTTATTTTTGACTGATGCCCTACCGGTAGCTTATCCTAACCCTAACCACTTGTTCCCCTCCTATGTCTAATCCTCCCCGACTTTAACCCTAATCTTAACTCCCACAACTAAATAAATTAATAAATAATTACAAGAATAAATAAATAATTTAAATTTTTAAATAATTTTAAATAATTTGATATATAAGGGGATTAAAAACAAATGATAGCAGTTACAAGACTTAATATTGCTTATGGGGAACTTTATTGATATTAAAAAACATTAAAAACATTGGAAAAACATTAAGAAACAATTAAAAAACATTTAAAAACAGTATAAAAACATTGAAGAACATTTAAAATCAGTAAAAACCTTTAAAAACCCTTTAAAACATTTAAAAACCCATTAAAAAACATTAAAAAACCTTAAAAAACCTTAAAAAACAGTATAAAAAACATTAAAAAACAGTTAAAAACCTTTAAATACCATTATAAAACATTAAAAAACATTAAAAAACATTATAAAAATATTTTAAAAACATTAAGAATCTTTAAAAACAGTTAAAAATAATAATTTAGTTTTATTATCTTAAATTCATTTGGTATTTAATAAGTTATTTTGGTTAAATATAAATTATTAAGAAGTAAGAAGTTCCAGTTTAATTTTTGGTTGTTATTCATTGGGTTAATAAAAAGGGTGGACCCAAACACATAAAACTTGAACACAGTTGCAGTTAGTTTTCAGTCTTAGGAGTTGGTAAAAGAAGGAGGGTCATTCACTGCTCATGCAGTAGAGACCTCATTCTGTCTTTGGCGCTCGAGGAGTAACACACAGTTTGCCTGGCTCTGCCGTAGATAGCCATTTACAGTTATTTTGGTGTGCAGAACCTAAGAAGATCTCTGTTGATCGAAACGTCGTTTTATTTGCACACCCTTCTTTAGTTGTTTGTCAATAAGTAAACAAATTTTAGTTTTTTTTTGGTTTCTGAAGAACAAGTCCGTGTTAATCCGGCTTTTTAATTGGTTTTTTGGTTTTAGTGACTAGTTGTCTTTCCTTTCCTCGTTTTTGGGAAAGTGTTTTTAGTTGCTGGTTTTTTTTGAGTTTTCTATAAAAACAAAAAAAGACCAAAAAAACAAATATAACTAAAAAAAATAAACAAAAAAATCATAAAATAAACAAAGAACAAAAAAAGTATAGACAAAAACCACTAATATGGACGGATGGGACGTTGGTGCGCGGTGGGAGGCGTCGCCAACGTACCCGTCCTGCTGATTGGGACCGGGGTTACGGGCGGGTACTTGGGTCGGACGGACAGTGCACCATTCTTCCCCTTTCGGGGAGGGGCTCAGGCCCACCTTCCTAACCGGCCAGTGCCTCCCCCTCGTTGCTACCCGTTACGCAGGTCCCCAACCACGTTCGTATGCAGACGTTGTGCGCCAATCACGTCCCAGACCACCCAGAGATGGATTCCCCCACAGGCAGGAGGGTCCCTGAGGTGCGGTGCCAGCCAGCCGACCCTAAATTTGGGAAGCTGGTTCGCAAACTACACATGATCATTAAGATGGTTCACCACCTACAGAATGTGGTTCGCAAGCCTGGAAACCCAGAGCCCAGAATGATTGCACGAATGGTTGAGCTGTTGTCGGGCATGATCAAACCGGCTGCTCCGACGCAGCGCACAGCAGACTTGGTGGCAGGTAACGCAAAACAGTGGGGCCACACCACGTGTCTGATTTTGGTGGAGCACTATGAGGCAGGGGTTGAGGCATTGCTCGAAGAAACTTTCTGAGCTGCTTGTCCCAGATTGGAGGGAGGCCTTCCAGGTGGCAGTCAGATGGGCCAAGCGTAATCTGCCCCGGCTGCCACAAGGGGTGATAGATCAGGCTGAGGCCCTGATTGTGGCTAGAGCGGACACAGGAGTCCCTCCACAGGGCCCGCCTCCACAAGAGACCGAGACAGAGGTCTCGCGCAGGAGTCCGCGCCATGCTTCCATCAGTGTTGATACAAGAGACCTGATCCAGCTACGGTCCTCTCACAAAGCTCAGGTACTGCAGGGCCAGCCCGCAGCCCTCCACGACCCACAAACCAAAGCATCAGTGGGTACGATGACCGACCGAGCTGGTCAAGCCTCTCGGGGTTGGGAGAGTACTCCAGAGTTGGAGTCTCCCGAGGAGAGTAGGGAGCCGCGCAGGACACTCAGGGGAACCAGGTTGGTTCTGCCAGCAGAACTTTCACCGGTGGACCGAGAGGCTGATCAGGAGGCTGAAACGGAGGTGGGGGAAGTTCCTCCTCCCCTCTCAGAGAATGTTGAGGGTGGATCAGTTTCGGACTCACTGTACTCGGATGATGAGGATGAGGAGGAGGTGACAGTTCCACCTCCCAGACAAAGAGTACAGGTGGTTGCTCAAGTACACAGGGAGGCGAGCCAGGCGGTAGACCTCATCTCGGAGGACCCGCTCCCTCCACGGACGGTGCAAGCTAGCACACGAGTTCGTGAAGAGGAGGGTCAGGAAGAAGACCTTTTTGAGGAGTCTGCGGACCGCTTTACTTCGCCGGAACCTCCGCGATATAGACCCTATAGGCACCCAAATACACAAAGGAAGCTGACGGATTGGTCATTGTCAGTCCACAAGAAGTGGCTCTTTATCGGAGACTCGAACCTGTGCAGTTTTCCGGACTATTTCAACAAAGACCTACAGGTTGACAGTTTTCCGGGGGGCCATTTTAGGCATGCCCAGGCCCTTATGGAAAAGACGATCCCACCGGACGATCTTGTGGTCGAAAAAATAGTCCTGTCGTTTGGAATAAATAGTAGGGGTAACAAGTCTAAAGAGACTACGGTCAAAAATGTGCAGGGTGCATTGAGGTCGACAAAGCGGAAGTTCCCATACGCAGAGGTGTGGATTCCTCTTTTGAACTACTCGGAGGCACTTCCGCAGGAGGAGCAGGATAACCTCGACACCTTGAACGAACATGTGGAACGGAACATGCCCTTCATCCCGCGCCTTCCGGACGCAAAGTTCCAGACAGAAGCGGATGATGTCCATTGGACAGCCGAAACCGGCAGGGCAATGTTGGATCATTGGATCGCCTTTTTTAAACTCCGGGTCCCCCTAAGACCTGAAAGGGTGGGGGCGGAAAAGACGCAGTCATTAGTCAAGCAAGACGTGATTGTCTTGGCTAAGACCTTCGTGCTGTCTAATCCGCAACGGACCTTGTTGAGTAGGGGTTTATCATTCATTCCAACCTTAGACTTAGGAAGGAATCAAAAATTACAACTACAATCAGACATACAGACTTATCACCGGAAGCTCAAATTGGCTGTTTACTTCAAAAACAAACAGGACAGGCCGCTGTTGCCCTTTATTGGGCCGTCCATGTGGACGCCGCACGATCGCGAGTTGCCGTTTGAAATTTTTGATGTGATTGAAAAATGATTTGATGTCATTCAAGAAACATTATAGGCTAATACAGGAAAAGTGCAACATTTCTCAAGCAGAGGTCGAGGCCTTGCGAGAACTACAACATATGAAACACATTGTGATAAAACCCGGCTGACAAGGGGTCAGCGGTTGTAATCCTTAGTCGAGACCAGTATGTTTTTGAGGTCGAACGTCAATTGAACGATACGGTGTATTATCAAAAGTTGAATAAGCCGATATACATGGATACAGTCCCAATGGTAGTCGCAATCATTGATAAATTGAAAAAGAAAAAATTATTACAGGCAAACAGAGACAATACTTGATAGGCAGCGGTCAGCCGAGAGAGAGGCGTTTTTACATCTTGCCCAAGATTCACAAAGAGCCTGAAAAGTGGACGGTCCCGTTTCAAATCCCGCCGGAAGACCGATAGTGTCGGATTGCGGGAGCGAGACCTACTACACGGCTGAGTTTTTAGATTTTTATTTAAATCCGCTGGCCATGAAACATCCTTCCTATGTTAGAGACACATATCATTTTATAGAAATAGTGCGAAGTTTAAGAGTTTCGGAGGAAATGTATTTGTTTTCAATGGATGTCGACAATCTCTATACGAATATACCGATTCGGGCAGGCATTGAATGTGTCAGGAAGATTTTTCAGACTTACCCTGACCCAAGGAGGCCAGATGAGGAGCTTTTGCAGCTCCTGGAGATCAATTTAACTCGGAACGATTTCATGTTCAATGAAAAATTTTACCTACAAATAAAGGGTACTGCCATGGGTAAAAAATTCGCCCCGGCGTACGCGAACATTTTCATGGCCAATTGGGAAAGTGAAGTGTTGGCCAAATGCCAGAAAGTGCCCGTTTGTTATTTACGTTACTTGGACGATATATGGGGCGTTTGGTCAGGCTCGGAGGAGGAGTTCGGAGAGTTTGTGGCGATTTTGAATTCCCATGACCCGTCTATTAAACTTAAAACTGAGCTCAACAAACAGTCGATCGATTTTTTGGATACGACGGTGTTCAAAGGGCCAGACTTTGGTAAAGAATTTAAGCTGGATGTAAAAGTTTTTTTCAAGAGTACAGACACGCATGCTTTACTACACAGACAAAGTTTTCACCCCAAACACACATTTCGTGGGATAGTGAAATCACAGATTCTAAGATTCAAACGAATCTGCACGAAAGATGAGTATTTTAGAGATGCAGTTGCCATTTTGTTTAAAGCATTACGTAGGCGTGGGTACTCGAGACAATTTTTAAGAAATTGCTTGAAAACCTTTCAGGATCAAAAAGCAAGGAGGCCTGGGAAATTGATTCCGCTCATTACGACCTTCTCCTCAACGAGCAAGTTTCTGAATAGGAAACTGAAGACAAAATTTCACGGAGTTATTGGTGCAGCAAGGGGTTCTCCCAGACTCAGGAATAGTTTCGGCATATAGAAGGAATAACAATTTACAGGACATTTGTCCAAGGCCCAAAATACCCTCCTTGGGGTTTTGAGAGGCCCCCTTGCGGCCCCACAATTTGCTAATTTTAAAATTTTTTGAGGAAAAATAAAAAAAAAACCAGTCATAAAACGAAAAAAGGGTTTTTTTTTAAAAAACCCCAAAAAAATTTGTTTTATCTTATTTTTGTTAAAAAAGTACTATGAAATATTTGGGGGGAAAAAAAAGGAAAACTCTGTCCCCCCAATTTTGTAAAAGGCGCAGCTTTGATATAATATACGGAAAAAAAAGGAAGTGGGCAAAGCCTTTAGTTTCTCATTTTTTAAGAAAAAACGGCTTTCCTTTGGTCAAATGGCGGGCTTTCAAAAAAGAACCTTCCCCTGGACTCCGAGAGCGCAAGGATCCCAGAAAGGCCCTTGGGGTAAGCTTTTTTGACACAAGGGAAAACCCTTTGGGGTTGAAAAGTTGATGGGGACTGAAAATGTCCATGCTCTGTGTTTTATTGATATTTTCCCGTTAATTGATTAGTTTGGCTCCACCCCCGGGTTTAGTTTTTTTGGGGGTTTACTGTGGGGATGTTGCCTAAACCTAATTTTTTTTTTTCTTGCCTTTAAAACCCAAGGGGCCTTTTTTCTTGGGTGGTTTTTTCCCCTTTTTCCTAAACCCCAAGTTTTCGTTTTTTTCTTATTTTTTGCCCGGGTCCCTAACCCCCCCAGCTTACCTAACCCTAACCACTTTTTTCCCCCCTATTCCTAACCCTCCCCCGACTTTTAAACCCCCAATCTTTAAATCCCACCAACTAAAAAAAATTAATAAATAATTTCAAGAATAAATAAATAATTTTTAAATTTTTAAAATAATTTTTAAAAAATTTGATCAAATAAGGGGGTTAAAAACAAATGATAAACAGTTACAAGACTTAATATTTCCCTTTTGGGGGAAAATTTAAAAAAAATTTAAAAAAAATTTAAAAAAATTGGAAAAACATTTTAAAAAACAAATTTAAAAAAAATTTAAAAAAAATATAAAAACATTGAAAAACATTTTAAAAACAGTAAAAACCTTTAAAAACCCTTTAAAAAAATTTAAAAAAACCCTTTTTAAAAAATTTAAAAAAAACCTTTAAAAAAAACCTTTTTAAAAAAAATATAAAAAAAATTAAAAAAAAAAAAAAAATTAAAAACCTTTAAAAACCCTTATAAAACATTAAAAAAACATTAAAAAACATTATAAAAATATTTAAAAACATTAAGAATCTTTAAAAACGGTTAAAATAATAATTTAGTTTTATTATCTTAAATTCATTTGGTATTTAATAAGTTATTTTGGTTAAATATAAATTATTAAGAAGTAAGAAGTTCCAGTTTAATTTTTGGTTGTTATTCATTGGGTTAATAAAAAGGGTGGACCCAAACACATAAAACTTGAACACAGTTGCAGTTAGTTTTCAGTCTTAGGAGTTGGTAAAAGAAGGAGGGTCATTCACTGCTCATGCAGTAGAGACCTCATTCTGTCTTTGGCGCTCGAGGAGTACACACAGTTTGCCTGGCTCTGCCGTAGATAGCCATTTACAGTTATTTTGGTGTGCAGAACCTGAAGAAGATCTCTGTTGATCGAAACGTCGTTTTATTTGCACACCCTTCTTTAGTTGTTTGTCAATAAGTAAACAAATTTTAGTTTTTTTTTGGTTTCTGAAGAACAAGTCCGTGTTAATTCCGGCTTTTTAGTTGGTTTTTTGGTTTTAGTTACTAGTTGTCTTTCCTTTCTCGTTTTGGGAAAGTGTTTTCAGTTGCTGGTTTTTTTTGAGTTTTCTATAAAAACAAAAAAGACCAAAAAAACAAATATAACTAAAAAAATAAACAAAAAAATCATAAAATAAACAAAGAACAAAAAAAGTATAGACAAAAACACTAATATGGACGGATGGACGTTGGTGCGCGGTGGGAGGCGTGGCCAACGTACCCGTCCTGCTGATTGGGACCGGGGTTACGGGCGGTACTTGGGTCGGACGGACAGTGCACCATTCTTCCCCTTTCGGGGAGGGGCTCAGGCCCACCTTCCTAACCCTAACCCTAACCCTAACTTTCCAACCCCCTAACCCTAACCCTTGCCTAAACCTAGGCCTCGGGTTATTGCCTAAGCCTAAAGTTCACCTCCTGGCCTGATTCGCCCTTGTTATTGTCTTATTACTATGTTATTATTTATGCCTAACCCCGCCTTCATCCTAACCCTAAGTCCCGAGGCCCCCCTTGGATTGAATAAATTAGTGCAATAAATATTAAATACCTAATATTGGTTATTACTATATTATAAATAAATAAATTAGTTAAAAAGTACATAAATACAATAAATATGGTAAAAACTACTTAAATAAATAAATATATAAATATATTTGCCTATCAATTCATGGGGAGGGCGCAATTCATGGGGAGGGGGCTTTTAAAACGGTTTTTTCCGGAGGAGGCGTGGCTAAGGGTGGGTCCTAACCCTATATTCTGGTTGGGCCTGCCTAGTAATCCAAGACTTGTGAGTCTCGAGTCTGGACTCTGTTTTGTTGTTGTACAATAAGCTTTTTTTTGCACTTAAAGCCGTTTTGGCACAAGGGGCGTGGTCGGGGGCGTTGCCCAATATTTATTATAGTTAGGGCACGCCTTCAGGATTTATAGTTAAGAGTTTCACCTTTGACCTCTGCTCTGTGGCTTGGCAATAAGCTTTTTTGTACTTTAAACCCGTTTTGGCACGAGGGGCGTGGTCAGGGGCGGTCCAAAATACTTATTATAGTTAGGGCACGCCTAGATGAGTTCTAGTTAAGGTTTTGGAGATTAATGGATTTTTTTTGGCTTGGCAGTCCAGTATTCATTGTTTTTCTGGTACCTGGCATGCAAGGGGTTAATGCATTCAGTGTGGAGGACTTAATTTATTAAAAATAATAAAAACACTTAAAAAATATTAATGTTAAAAAAACAGTAACCTGCAGACTGCTGCCAAACTGCCGCAGTATAAAAGCCGAAACCGGCGTTTTCTGCTCATTTCGAGCCTGGCCTTGGTAGAGAGCAGTCGCACGTTGCTGCTCTCCCTTGCTAGCTTGACTTGTGTTGGTTGTGTGCTACTATTGAACCTGATGAAGATACATTAGCATCGAAACGTCGTTTATTGTCAGCACACACATTGTTTATTATTGTTGTTTATTCTTTTAAATAAAGGGGTAATCCGCCAGTTTTTTTTGGGTGCGTCTTTAGTTGTTTGTTGATTTGTTTGTGGTTTTTCCTTCCCCCCTTTGGGGGAAGTGTTTTTTGTTTGGTTTTTTGAAAATAAAAAAATATAAAAACAAACAAAAAAATATATAAAAACCAAAAAACAAATTAAAAAAAGTATAAAACACTATAAAACAACAAAAAAAGTATAAACACTCAAAAGATCAAAAAACATCTCAAAAACATAAAATATAAAAAATATATAGAAACAAAACAAAGCATGGATGATTGGGTGCTAGTGCGGCGGGGACGGCGTCACCCACGCACACACCCTGATGATGGGGGCCGGGGGGACGGGGGGTACGGGGAACGGAGTGCCCGTGCATCTGCTTTCCCCTCTCGTGGACAGAGGGGAAGGGCTCAGGCCCCTCCTCCTAACCCTAACCCCTAACCCTAACCCTAACCCCTAACCCTAACCCTAATTAGGGATTTTTAGTCAACTGGAACCACTTCTCGGTTTCTTGGGATTAATCTTGGAAGACAACACACTCACTTGTAATGTTTTTTTTTTTTTTGGATGACATCACAAATAGATATACATTTTCACATTTATTGGAAAATTCACATATATATCTTCCTGCATCATTTGTCACAGAACCTACAAGGCTCACAAATAACATATGCAATTTCATGAAACCTGCTGTTTTTTGTCATGTCACTTGCAGTACATATTTCTTCACAGATAGGGGCTTCTACTCAGATTCACTTTCAGGTATAGATTTCAATCCTGGAAATGTCAATCACTAACTCATTTGCATATACACACATTGGTATATACCCTTTTCTTTCCTTACATTGGAAGATTTCACTTATGCTACTTGAACTTAAGTATTCTTTGCAACCTGCTCAATAAACTTGTATTTGCTATCACTTGATTTGCATTTCATTTCCAAATATTTATTGCAAATTACTTTTCATTCATTTACTAATATCCAACTCTTGAATCTACAATACCTATCATAAAACCAATATGAAATGCTCATACAGTACATACAATGCAATCAAACCACATTTTGTAAATTTGAAACCAAATTTCCACATCTGGGACATTGGGATGATTATGGAGTATAAACACATTCTGCTGACTTTCGAAAATACCAGACAGATTTATTAATTTTCTTGTAACATACAAGAATTATTTTGTGCAAAATTATATGGAAAGATATTGGCTGTTAACTATAAAAACATGCATGTTCTTGGAACTTTGATTCACAACGTTTAAAATACATAATAGTATTGGATTCTTTGACATTTCATTATTGCTCTTTTTGGAAATTCCATTTCAGAAATCAAGACATATATTGAAGTTTTCACACTTGCAATCTGTGCCATATAAAACTATGTTCTTGGAAAAATTAAAAAAATACATAATACGGTTGGAATGTTTCACATTAAATTATTGATCTTTTTGGAAATTCCATTTCAGATATCAAGACATACTTTCAATTTTTCACACTTGCAATCTTTGCCATATAACACTATATTCTTGGAAATATTAAAAAAAAATACATAATACGCTCAGATTCTTTCACGTTAAATTATTTTTATTTTTGGAAATGTAATTTCATAAATTAAGACATACATTCAAATTTTCACACTTGGAATCTTTACCATAAAACACTATATTCTTGGAAATATTAAAAAATACATATTACGGTTGGAATCTTCAACATTAAATTATTGATCTTTTTGGAAATTCGATTTCAGAAATCAAGAAATACATTAAAGTTTTCACACTTCGAATCTTTACTATAAAACACTATGTTTTTGGAAAAATTAAAAAATACATAATACATTTGGAATCTTCTATGTTAAATTATTGATCTTTCTGGAAATTCCATTTCATAAATCAAGACATACATTCAAGTTTTCACACTTGGAATCTGTGCCATATAACACTATATTCTTGGAAAAAATAAAAAAAATACATAATACGGTTGGAATCTTTCACATTAAATTATTGATCTTTTTGGAAATTCCATTTCAGAAATCAAGACGCACTTTCAAGTTTTCACACTTGGAATCTTTGCCATATAAGACTATATTCTTGGAAAAATTTAAAAAATACATAATACGGTTGGAATGTTTCACATTAAATTATTGATCTTTTTGGAAATTCCATTTCAGATATCATGACATACTTTCAATTTTTCACACTTGCAATCTTTGCCATATAACACTATATTCTTGGAAATATTAAAAAAATACATAATACGCTCAGATTCTTTCACGTTAAATTATTTTTATTTTTGGAAATGTAATTTCATAAATTAAGACATACATTCAAATTTTCACACTTGGAATCTTTACCATAAAACACTATATTCTTGGAAATATTAAAAAAGTACATATTATGGTTGGAATCTTCAACATTAAATTATTGATCTTTTTGGAAATTCGATTTCAGAAATCAAGAAATACATTAAAGTTTTCACACTTCGAATCTTTACTATAAAACACTATGTTTTTGGAAAAATTAAAAAATACATAATACATTTGGAATCTTCTATGTTAAATTATTGATCTTTCTGGAAATTCCATTTCATAAATCAAGACATACATTCAAGTTTTCACACTTGGAATCTGTGCCATATAACACTATATTCTTGGAAAAAATAAAAAAAAAATACATAATACGGTTGGAATCTTTCACATTAAATTATTGATCTTTTTGGAAATTCCATTTCAGAAATCAAGACGCACTTTCAAGTTTTCACACTTGGAATCTTTGCCATATAAGACTATATTCTTGGAAAAATTTAAAAATATATAATACGGTTGGAATGTTTGATGTTAAATTATTTTTATTTTTGGAAATTCGATTTCAGTAATCAAGACATACATTCAAATTTTCACACTTGGAATCTTTACTATATAACACTATATTTTTGGAAACTTTATTCATTAATTGGAAGTATTCAATGTTGAAATTTGGAATATAAAATATACAAATTTGATAACATTCTTGGAATATAGATTGATGAACTGGTAACACATGATATTCATACAACTTACCAAGCACAGTCATGTTCTTGTAACTTGAGGATGAAAAAATGTAAACCACATCCTATTGTTTGAATCGTTAAAATAAAATTATTACTCTCTTTGGAACTTGGATTCATAAACACACAAGACATTATATTTTTGAAATGTTGAATCTTAACTATAAAAGACATTATAGTTTTCATAATTTTCTTTATTCATTGGAAGTACTTTACACTCGTGAATCTTGAAATAGCAAATACAAATTTGGTCATTTTCTTGATATATAGATTAATTAATAATTAACACATTATATTCATACTAATTGTGATATTATAAAAATGTGTATGTTCTTGGAATTTAGGTTCACAAATATAAAATACATAATAGTTTTGGAATCCTTAACATAAAATTATTACTGTTATTTAGACATTTCAGTCATCACCAGCACATACATTGTATTGTTCAATGTTTCACTTTTAACTACAAAACCCATTAATATTCTTGGGACATTTCTTCATTATTTAGAAGTACTTAACACTCTTGAAAGCTGAAATATCAAATATTAATTTGTCCATGTTATTGGAACATACATTAATTAATTTGTAACCGTTCACATTCATAGCACTTGGCCTTTTAACTACAAACATCTGCATGTTCTTGGAACTTGGGTTCAGAAATGTCAATTCTTAATATTTTTTGGAATCTTTCACATTTACTCATTAGTGTTCTTAAAATTTGGACTCTTAACTACAAAGCCTGTTCATATTCTTGGAACCTTCCTTCATTCATTGAAATTAGTTCTTGGAAGTTGGAAGATGAAAATACAAAGTTGTTCATTATTTATTGGAAAATGGATTCATAATTACAAACTGTGTCTCATTTATAACACTTTGAACAATTCTCAAAAATTGAAAATTCACATCTTACTAACTGCAACTTAAAACTCATGATGAAATCTTCCAAAATATGACGCTTACTATGAGTGCTTTTCCAGCAACTTTAATCAAACAAGTAATGAATAAAACATACTTGTCCTAAATTTTATAACTATTTACACTGTTAGGAAAATTATTTTCCCGACTACACAAACAGAAATCTATATTTTTCTGTCAAACATTTCTGCAAACTGGAAGTTGTACAACCAGAACATAACAATGAATAACACTGCAAATGCAATGCTGAAACACCGGTGCACCTTCCGTGCCTTACTGCAGCACTAAAATGAAAGAAAATTTTCCAGTATTATGCTAATTGTTAATCACAATTTAGGATCAAACATGTAAGCAATTAGAACGCTTGCATCCACATTTTCGTACCACAAAACATGGCTGTGACTGCAGCTCCTCAATTTCTTCCACCTGGTACAAGGAAGAAGGCATTTTGTGATAAGGTGTTGTGTGTTCTTCAGTGACAACTCAAAAAAATATGGCATGACTCTAAAATACAGCACAAATCAACATAAACAAAAAACAAACACGGGTAGTTCTTACGATTCTAATAGGGTATGATCCATCCTCCACTTCCTGAAGCCTCTCCGGTTTTTTCTTTAGCAACATTTTCTGTAGGATCTGAGCCAGGTGAAAAACAGGAGCACCTAATTAGCAACATAAAATCCACTTGTAAAAGTTCATACATTAACATCTTTATATGTAACCTGCAACTGAATATATGATTGAAGATAATGATTTTGCCATGTCGCTAGCCACTTTTGTCATACCATTAACTGTTGCTGTCACTTTCTCCTTGTCAGGCACCTTTGAATACAAAAAGAGCACTTCTTAGACAACTTACATTTCTTGGAAGCTAATAACAAACTGCAACATGAATAAACATGTTTGTAACATTATAAAAGTAGTGTGTGTCTATGTGTGTGGGGTTGGGTGTGTTGGATCATATTATGTCCTCTCACACTTGAGCTTGAATTGTCTTTGGCGTCCTGAAGATCGGGTACAGCATCTGAACATTTCTCTGAAGAAACCTAGTAAAAAAAAATTGCACACTTTAGAAATAACATTTTTGGCTACATTTTAAAATATGCACAAAAATTAACTGAAGTCACTGTTAGGACTAAAGAAAAAAGAAGGAAAAAAAGCACATCGTTCATTTAAATGCACTTAACTACATAATAGACTTTACATGCCTTCTCTTGAGCTGTCGCTCCTTTACGTCCTGGGCAAGCCATCGGTAAGCCTGACAGATACCCTCAAAAACTGGAAATGCTAGACACAAAAGACTCTATTGTCAATATGTAATTTTCTTTTTTATTAATATCATGTCAATTGTTGGAATGTAAATATTGCCCAAAACTTGAAAACGCTGGTAAATTTATACACAACTTTTGGATTCTTTTAAATGATCAATACAAGAATTAGTGATTTTATTCTCCATTAGGAATTTGTTCTTTTAAGATGCACACCTGGAAATATATAGTGATTTATATTCAATATTTGGAATATATTAAGTTAAATACGAAACTTGGAATCATTAGTCATTTATATATGAAAAACTTGGAAAGTTACTTGAACTCAACACTTGCAAACATTAGTGAATAAAATTAATTCTTTGGAACTTATCACTTTCAATGGTTAACTGGAAAGTATTAGTGATTTATATTCAGCTTTTGAGAGACTAATTGGAGCCTGGAAAGGAACACTACTTAATATTCTATATTTGAAAAACATTTCTTTGCTAAACGTGGAAGGATTAGTGGTTCCCATACAAGAATTTGACAGATTAGGCATTTTATTTTTTTCCTTGTAATTAAAATTTCTGACTACAATACAACAATTGGAAGGATAAGTCATTTGTATTTGATTTTTGTAATTGGAACTTACTGTCGTGTGTTCTCCACCAGCTCCTTGTCAGAAATGACAAATCCTAATGGAAGCTCATCAGTAATTGGATCATTGGCAGCCAATCCTGAATGAGATCGTAATATTGTATTTTGGGAATTATTGTACCTTTACAGATAGCTTATTTGGAATATTAATAGTAAACTTGTGATATAGGTAAACAAAGCATTTTTGTTTTGTTTTTTTTTGTTTTTTTCTGTCACATCTCCCTTTTGGAAAGGTGCTAATATGAAAGGTCAGTCATATGATGACCTGTTGAATGGGTGCCTATTTTAAAAAAGTATGTGTGCAACTGCATTAACTTAGTTGTGATGCAGTTGCATTGCACTTTTGAAAATCAAACAAAGAATAGGGTCCAACAGTTACTTTATTTAACTTTTAAACATGTTAACTCAGCAGACAGAAAACAGCAGATACGGGCAGCCATCAGGACAATAAGTGTTGTTACAACAATGACAACACACTTATCGATGTTGCATGGTCGACAGCAGCACTAAGAAAAGGGAACACCCATCACTCCGCATGTTTGCTGGTTAAAAAAAAGCCTTAAAGATGACTAAGATGTTAATATTGTAGGACACTTACACACAAATCAGGTCTGCATGTTCAGCATTGATTCTCCACATTTTGCTGAAAACAGATAAATCCGTTACACTTTCTCCATGAAGTCACCTAGAAAAATATCCACACATTTTATAAACAGTGTACACAACTTGTGCAGATTAGTTTCATTTTTTAAATTTTATCATATTCTTAGAACTACAACTTTGTTCACGTTCTTGGAACTTGGACTGTAAACTACAAATCTGTTCATATCCTTGGAACTTTGGTTTATGAATTGGTACCAGTGCATATTCTTGGAACATGGAATCTAAATAAAAAGTTGTTTGTGTTCTTGCAACTTTGATTCATAATTTGGTACTGGACCATATAATTTTGCTTACTTAATGGAAAAAAATATCACACACACCAATCAGCGAGTACATTTGCTGGTAATAACAAGGTTAAATTTTTAACAAAATTTTTTCATGTTGTATTTGCTTATGTTAGCAAAAGTAATGTTTGTGGAGTGTGTGGATATTTTTCTAGGTGACTTGATAGAGAGACCGATTTTTTCATGTTGTATTTGCTTATGTAAACAAAAGTAATATTTGTGGAATATGTGGATATTTTTCTAGGTGACTTCATATAGAGAGTGTAATGCTTTTCCCTGTTCACAAAAAAGGTGGATAATCAATGCTCAACATGTAAACCTCATATCCAAGAAATACGATACTACTAATTTTAATACTCTTAACTACAACATAATATCTACATACACAATTCTCATTAAGATTTTCAATACCATTATCAATTGTTCCGATGTGACTTGTGTTCTAAAATTGAAAACTTTAGTCATATCTATACAACTTTTAGACTATGTTAGGGTGAATAATAATCTTGGAAGCATTAGAAATTTAAATTTCACAATTGGAAAGTTAGGTTGATTCATATCCTGGAGGCACTAGTGATCTGTATTATTTGGAATATATCGTTTGGATTCATAACCAGGAAATACATTATAGTTTTGAAACTTGGACTCTTAACTAGAAAACCTGTTCATATTCTTGGAACCTTTCTTCATTAATTGGAATTAGTTTACACTCTTGACAGTTGGAATATCACATACAAAGTTGTTTGTGTTCTTGGAAAATGGATTCATAATTACAAATTGTCTCATTCATAAGACTTTAAACAATTTTCAAAAATTGAATGTTCAACTATTACTAGCTGCAACTTCAAACTCTTTAAATTTACTTCTTGTTTTACATTTCATAACTAAAAATGAATTTTTTACAATTGTTTTTGAGTACAACTGCATGACCTTTTACCTTTTAGTTCATTAAACTATATGTCAATGATGAAATCTTCAAAAATAAAACACTGACTATGGGTGCTTTTCCAGAAACTTTAATCCAATAAATACTTAAAAAACATACTTGTGTAGGATTAATTAACTATTTTTACTATTAGGAAAATAATTTTTCCACTACACAAACAGAAGTCTACATTTTCCTCTCAAACATTTTGACAACAGCAAGTTGCAGAACCAGAACAGAAGACTTAATGACAATGCAAATCCAAAACTGAAACACCGGTGCAACTTCAATGGCTTACTGGAGCCCTAAAATTAAAGAAAATTTTCAGTATTACGCTAATCGTTAATCACAATTTAGGCTCAAACATGTAAGCAATTAGAAGACTTGCATCCGCATTTTCATACCACAAAACATGGATGTGGCTGCTGCTCCTCTATTTCTTCCACCTAGTGGAGGAAAGAAGGCATTTTGTGATAAGGTATTGTGCATTCTGCAGTGACACGTCCAAAAAATATGGCATGACTCTAAAATACAGCACAACAAAACATTTTCTTTTTATTAATGTCATCGTCAATTGTTGGAATGTGAATAGTGCCCAAAACTTGAAAACGCTGATAATTTATAAACCACTCTTGGATTATTTCAAATGATCAATGGAATAATTAGGGATTTTATTCTCGATTTGGAATTTGTTCTTTAAGATGCACACCTGGAAAATATAGTTATTTATATTCAATATTTGGAATACATTCAGTTGAATAAGAATCTTGGAATCATTACTCATTTATATATGAAACTTGGAAAGTTACATGAACTCAACACTTGAAAACATTAGTGAATAAAATTAATTCTTTGGAATTTATCACTTTCAATGGTTAACAGGATAATAATAAACTTGGAAAAATCAGAGATTTAAATTTCAGAATTGGAAAGTTAGTTTGATTCATATCCTGGAGGTAAAAGTGATCTGTACTATTTCGAATGTATGGCTTAGAATGATGCACTTGGAAGCATTAGAATTAATTTATATTCAACTTTTGGAAATTAATGATTATTGAGTAATCCAACAATTGGAAGAATTAAACATTTGGACTTTTGTCTTATAGTCACAGCTTGTAATCACAGTGAAAACTTTACTCCTGTAATCGGATCTTACCATTATGTGTTCTCAACCACCTATCTGTAATTAATAAAGAAACCTAATGGGAACTCATCTATCATTGGGTCATTGGCAACCAATCCTGAATGTGATTGTGACATTATCTATCCCTAATTGTTTATTTGGAATAACAGTCTTGCAGGTGACACAAATTTATGAAGCTACTTTACATATATACTCTATTGTAATTATGACAATTTGAAAGATCACTTATGTGATCACCTGTTTCCTGGATACTGGTTTTGGTAGCTATTCAAAAACCAGTATGTGAGTACCAACATTAACTGAGCTGTTATAATGCAATATCAAATATCAAACACTGACAATGTGTGTTTTGGGGGTTGGGGGTGGGGGGCGATACTTACAGCTATTTTATTAAACTTTCACCGTGTTAACACAATGAACATGCCATAGAAGAAAATCACAGAACTCAGGAAGGCTATTAGCACTAAACCGATGATGATACACATGTTCAAGTTCCTCTGTCCACAGCAGCACTAAAGGAAGGACACACAAATCAGTCAGTGTGTTTGATGTTTATAAAGACATTTAAATGTGACTGTTGTAGGACACTTACCCCTTTATTTGAAACAACAAATAGGTGTTGGTGCCAAACTGTATTTTCAACAGCCTCGTAGGGGGGAGGAGCCTCATCACCTAGCTGGAGTAGATTGAGAAGCAATCAATTAACTATTATATGTAAAGGGTCTAAAATACAGCATATCTCAGCAACAACATGTGATAACAACACTTAACATGTTGGTCTTACACAGTTATGACGTAGATTGTCCATCATCAGGAGATGAGTTAGAACTCTGTCCTCCCTTTGCAGCGCCATCTCTCATTCCAGTCTCTACATTGATGCAAGGAGACATGTATGACAGAAATGGTTATGTCAAATCACCCGATGTCAATTGCGGTGTCTTTCAAATCCAGTTTGTCACTCTTTCCAAAACAAAATTGTATTTTGAGAATTTACATACCGTGCACTTGAACAGTGTGATGGTCTCTGTCAGGCACCTCGCAAGACAAGAACTCCTCTCTCACTTCTTCGTAACTAGGCCACTCAGGCACCTCCCGAAACCAAAACTCCTCTGTCATGTCCTGACACCCAGGACAATCTGAACAGTGTGAATCTGAGGAAAACTAGAAATACATGCACAATTACAAAAATATGTTCTTACTTATTCAGAACCTTTTCATTGAAATAAAGAAAAAAGATAATTCAAATGTTGTTACAATAAGGTCTGTCTTTGTGTCTTTGTGTGGACACATTATATCATGTGCACTCACTGGTAAGCTTTGTCTCTTTTTCGCTTCTTGACAGTCACAACAGTAAGAACAATGTGAATCTGAAGAAAGCTAGAAATACACAGAAAAAAACATAATGAAAACAAAACTACACCATCCACACGTTACCATAAAATTAACTCAACATACAGGCACCTTGAAAAACCAGAAATGATGTATGTTTACGATACAATTAACAAATGCTTTACAAGAATTATATGTTCTTATTAAGTGTTCGTATTTATTCAGAACTGTTTGAGGTAATTGAGAAATTATAAGTGTCTGTGTCTGTCTCCATCTGTGATGAGGCGGTGTGTCATCAGTGTACTTACTGCTGAGCTGGCCTCGTCACTTATTTCCTTACAGATGCAACACTCTGAACACTCTGAATCTGAAGAAACCTAGAAATATAGGTACAATTAAAAATACATGCAAAACTAAGCAGGTACCAGCAGAACACTTCATACATGTAACCACGAACCATGAAATTATTTCAACATACACTGTCATGGGGTTGTGATTCCACATTGCTTGACTTCTTGGGTGTTGACTGTAGTACTCCTATGGAATCCATAAGCTCTCCCTGAAAAATCTCCTTGGACTATAGAAAAGGCCACATATTTCAAGAGGCAACACATACATTTCTTGACTCATATCATTTTGGGATGCTATGCTTGGAGAATATAGTTGCTTGGGATGCTTTCCATGGGGCCATTTGCAATTAATTACAAATAATCAGATTACTGTAATTAAGTATTTTTTTGTGAAACTTGTACTTTTATGAGTAGATTTTCAAGATTTTCAAGCAATTTTACTTGTACTTAAGTATTCATTAAACAATGTAATCTACTTAGTTACTTTTAAAATCATAGTTGAGTACTGAGTACAATTTTAATTAAAATCCAAAAACTTTATCTGCTTTTTGTGGCAATTCAGGTGATCCAATCACAAACTGACCAATTAAAACCAGGCCATATGGACAAAAAAGTAAACAAAATTAAAAAAGGATGTCGATGATTGATCTTTAATTGATTTTGCCATAAGAATTTAACCAGTTCAAGATGTTTTTATGGATATTTAATCAAAAGTGGTGGCAGTTACTGCCCCTCATCTAACTTTGTTTTGTCTGGCAGAGACATTTGTTGAATAAGGAAATAAAAACTTAAGAAAAAAGACAAAAAACAACCAATCAAAATGAGGGAAAAAGACAATTGTTTTGTACCTTATCAATTATTAATGACTAATTGATTATTGGCATTTTAACTACTGGTAAAGCAAAACACACAAAATTTAGAAGCCCTAGTCAGGAGAGGTGACAGTGACATGATCGGTTAAAAGTAACTAATACGCTGAGTATTTTTTGTTGACAAATACTTTGTACTTACTCAAGTATTTTTCTAACACCAGAACTTTTAATTGTAATTGAGTTATATTTTAGCAAAGTAACAGTACTTGTACTTGAGTACAGATTTTCAGTACTCTTTCCACCTCTGGCCATTTGTGAATTGGATTCAAAGACAGGAATATAGTGCATTGGCATATTCTCCTTATTTAGAAATTTGAATAAGGTACATTGACATGCTATCCTTGGAAATGTTAGTAATTTACATTCACTATTAGCAATATGATAGCTCGGGATGCTCTCCTTGGACACATTAGTCATTTAGATTCACAATTAGGAATATAGTACCTTGGATGTTACCATTGCAAATATAAGTGAATTGGATTCAAAATTAGGATTGGTGTTAGGGTTCACTTGGGATGCTCAACTTGGACATATTAGTTATATAGATTCAGTATTAGGAAGATATTTGGTTTATTAACTTGGTGCTGAAGCTGAAATTATTAGCTACTTACATTAAATACTTGGAAAACTTAACTGTAAGCCATACTTGGAAGAATTACTGTATATAACACTAAACTGGAGGAAATAATCATTTAAATGTAATTCTTGTAATAAGACCATAAATTAAAATGCTAAATTAGTTATTAGGATTTTAATTAAGTAAATACATCTTACCAATGCTGTGTTCTCCTGTGTGACATATTTATAGGGAGGACAATTACAATGTGGAAGGTTCATATATACTCTGCACATGCTACTTTCTCATTGGATGATAAGCAACCAATTAAATACTGGGAAGACACTGAAGTGTAAAAATTGCTCTTTTGGAATACCCATCCAAATTTGTGGCATTTCTTTTCAAACATAACTGCCATATTCTCTATTAGACAAATATGTTTGCATGAAAAATCAATGGTCTGAACTCATGTCCTGGAAAACCATATACAAATTTTGGACTGGCTGCAAATGATTTTCAACTAACCACTGTAGATGAAATAATTCTGTGAAGCACTAACTTTCCAGAAGTCTTTATTGGAATATGAGAATGAATGAATGAACATCAAAACATTCTTCAATAGAAATTAGGATTGTAATTACCAGAAAATAAATTCTTTTTTTATTTAACAAAAATAATTTGTAACTTTTACATTATACTGTAATTACTGCTTTAAACAAAACATTTCTGGAATTTGGGTTATTTCACATTAACTGCTGAACTGTCAACGCTTTTGTTTTAATTTTTAAAGTCAAGTCTCTTTCGGCTGTCTTTTTTCCTTCCTCACCCTTAGCTGTGGAGGGCTGAAGTATTGTTGAACTTTTTTTTTCCTTTTGAGGCTCCTTTTCATTAAGTGTTGGTACTTTCCCAAAACTTTTTTGGTGACAGTGGGACTCTTTTTGGTCACCAGGGAAATTCTCTTGGTTTCTGCATTGAAGGGAAGAAGCTGTCTTGGCCCTCGAAAACAAGGCTTCGGTGTCCCTGTCTCTCTTGCCTGTGCTGCACCATCTTCTGGGTCGCCTTTACTGTCTCCTGTCTGTACTGTACCATCCCTTGAGTCTCCTGTGTCTCCTATTTGTTCTGCACTGTCTCCTACATAACTTTCTTGGCGTCCTACTTGTGCTGCACCATCTTCTAGGTCTTCTGCTAGTGCTGCACCACATTCTACAGCTTCTTCTTGGTTTCCTCTCTGTACTGCATTTTCATCTGCACGATCTTCTGGATCTCCTTTTCTGTCTCCTGTCTGGACTCTACCATCCTCTGAGTCTCCTTTTTGGTCTCCTATTTGTTCTGCACCATCTTCTGGATCTCCTTTTCTGTCTCCTGTCTGTACTGCACCATCATCTGAGTCTCCTTCTCGGTCTCCTATTTGTTCTGCACAGTCTTCTGGATCTCCTTCTCCGTCTCCTGACTGCTCTGCATTACCTTCCGGCTCTCCTTCTTGGTCTCCTGTCTGTGCTGCATTTTTGTTTGGATCTCCTTCTTGGTTTGCTGGCTTTTCTGCATTGTTTATTTCAGTACTTTCTCTTTCTCCTATCTGTACTGCACCATTTTCTGGATCTCCTTCTTGGTCGTCTGACTGGCTTGCTCCATCATTTGGATCGCCGTCTTTGTCTCCTACCTGTACTGCTACATCTTTGGTATTGCCTTTTCTGTTTCCTGCCTGTACTGCACTGTCTTCTGGATCTCTTTCTTGGTTGTCTGCCTGTTTTACACAGTCCTCTGGTCCCCCTTTCTGGTCTTCTGCCTGTACTGCACTGTTTTGTGGATCTCCTTCTCTGTCTCCTGACTGCTCTGCATCACCTTCTGGCTCCCCTTCTTGTCTCCTGTCTGTCTTGCTCCATCATCTGTATCTCCGTCTTTGTCTCCCACTTGTACTGCTACAGCTTTGGTATTGCTTTTTCTGTTTCCTGCCTGTACTGCACTGTCGTCTGCATCTCCTTTTTGGTCGTCTGCCTGTTTTGCACAGTCCTCTGGTCCCCCTTTCTGGTCTTCTGTCTGTACTGAACTGTTTTCTGGATCACCTTCTCGGTGTCCTGCCAGTTTTGCTCTGTCTTCCAAATTTTCTTCTTGGTGTCCTAATTGTATTGCACCCTCTTCTGGATCACCGTCTTGATCTTCTGTCTGTTCTGCACTGTCTCCCTGATCTCCCTCTTGGCCTTGTGCTTGTGCGACACCATTTTCTAGCTCATTGTCTTTGTCTCCTTGTGCTGCACTGTTTTCTGGATCACTTTCTCTGTGTCCTGTCTGTTTTGCTCGGTCTTCCAAATTTTCTTCTTGGTGTCCTAATTGTATTGCACCCTCTTCTGGATCACCGTCTTGGTCTTCTGTCTGTTCTGCACTGGCTCCCTGATCTCCCTCTCGGCCTTGTGCTTGTGCGACACCATTTTCTAGCTCGTTGTCTTTGTCTCCTTGTGCTGCACTGTCTTCTGCATTTCTGTTCTGTAATTTACTGTTGTTGGAGTCTCCTTCTTGGTCTCCTGCTTGCGCATCTCTTACTGCATTATCTGCAGGATGATGTTCACTGCTTCCTGCCCTCACTTCAACCTGATGTGAATCTTCTTTTTGGTTTCCTGTCATGTCTTCTGTTGTTCCTGTCTTGTTTTTCATCTTGTGTTTTTCAGGCGATCCAATCAAATGCTGAGGTTCCTGAGGAGAGAGATGTTTTTTTGCCCTTGCCTGTCTCTGTCTCTTCAGTTCCTCCAAAGCCTTGGTATTCACCCTCTGCAGCACTACATGGCAACTTTGTAAGCATACCTGCCTGGGGCTTTTTGGTGTCTTAGGAGAACATCCTTTTCCCTTCCTTTGGAGATAACTGTACTTGGCCCTGGAGCTTTTGCTCAAATTATTCATCTTCCTTAGAGACCTCACTGGGTTGCAGGACGACCTGGGACGTTTTTTGGCCTTGTCATGTTTCACTGTCTGTTGCACTGTTCTCCTGTTGTCTTTTTCATGTTTTGTATCTCCTCAGAAGATGAGATAATCTCAATCAGTCTCTCTGTGTCATTATCTTTGTCTTGCGTCACCCTTTTATCACTCTTTCCTGTTCCACACTCCCAAACTTCTTCCTGATTGCCTGTCTTCTGTTTCTCCTGTATTGCGTCTTGCATTTCACTTTCCTGCTGCCCCTCATCTCCATCACCCTCTCCCTCACTGTTGTCCATGTAGTCACTGTCACTGATTTGAAAACGCATCTTTGACATCTTCTTTCTTTTGGCTTGTGTTACATCCTTCCTTGTTTTCTTTTGGCTCTCACTCTGCGCTCTGGCTCTCTTCATAACACGCTTCCTGCCCTTCTGTGGTTCCTCATCTTCTTGTGAGCTCTTACTGTCACTGCTTTCTGTGTGGTCAGTGTCATTGAATTGTAAACGCCTCTTTGATGTCTTCTTTCTTTTGGCCAGTGTTATGTCCTTCCTTCTTTCCCTTTGATTGTCACTCTGCGCTCTGGCTCTCTTCATAGCACGCTTCTTCCCCTTCTGTCCTTCCTCCTCTTCCTGTGAGCTTTGGCTGTCACGACTCTCTGTGTGCTTGCTGTCACTGTCACGTCCATGCCTTTTTGACATCTTCTTTCTTTTGGCTTGTGCTGTGTCCTTCCTTGTTACCACTTCACTGTCACTCTGCAATCTGGATCTCCTCGACACATACTTTTCGCCCCTGTATGCTTCCTCCTCTTCCTGTGAGCTTTGGCTGTCACGACTCTCTGTGTGCTTGCTGTCACTGTCACGTCCATGCCTTTTTGACATCTTCTTTCTTTTGGCTTGTGCTGTGTCCTTCCTTGTTACCACTTCACTGTCACTCTGCAATCTGGATCTCCTCGACACATACTTTTCGCCCCTGTATGCTTCCTCCTCTTCCTGTGAGCTTTGGCTGTCACGACTCTCTGTGTGCTTGCTGTCACTGTCACGTCCATGCCTTTTTGACATCTTCTTTCTTTTGGCTTGTGCTGTGTCCTTCCTTGTTACCACTTCACTGTCACTCTGCAATCTGGATCTCCTCGACACATACTTTTCGCCCCTGTATGCTTCCTCCTCTTCCTGGGAGCTTTTGCCATTGCTACTCTCTACCTTGTCTGCTCCCTCTCCGTCCTCTGTACTCTGGGAAACACTGCTGTCATTATCAGCGAGGTCTGTTTTCTCTGTGTTCTTGTGAATCCTGCACCTGTTTTGGAAGGTGCTTCCAAGTGCAGCAGCTGTGTCTTTGCGAGTCTGAAAAGCTTCACTGAAGCCCAGGTCAGCCTCATAAAATTTCTCCGCTGTGGCCGTTGAGTGGCACATCAGCCTGCGGACGTTTCCCTTTTTATTCTCCTCCAAGCTCCGCCCAACCTACAAAAAAAGAAATGATCACAAAAACATTAATTCTTGTGCATAAATTGTGCACACTTTTAATTAGTCTGATGAAAATGAAAAAGTCTTACACATGTGCTTATACTGCTTCGTATCAGGGAGAATGTTGGCCTCCCTGGAAGACCAAACGACTCCCAGCAGTTCTGAAAGGCAGTCAGTATGTCGTTGAAGGGGCCACCATTGCTGTTCGAAAAAACCAGCTCCGACTTGCCACAAGGATACTTGTGACGGTTGTAGATCAGACGGTAAAACCACATGTACTCAGTTTTCATGAGAGGAATGAGGGCATGACCAAAGCTCTCTTTGGTTTTGTGATCTTTCACCTGTGAAGGAAGCAAGGACACACAGACATGTAGTGGAAATGCTATATTTGGAAGCATGCTGTAGGTAGTTATGGTTACCCATGCATGTAATGTAAAGGGAGTTAGAGTCTATATTAGGATTATTTAGCAGTTTACATTCCAAACGTGAAAAGAGAAATACTGTACGTATTGAACCATGATGCATTCTCTTACCCGGATTATCCTCCGTTCCAGCTCATCCTCCTCTGCCTCGGCAAACTCCTCGACCTTAAGGTTGGTGATGACCCCTTTCCTGTGGCCGGTAATGCAGGTAATTAACCCACTCAGTAAGCCATAGACACGCTCAAGTGCCTCCCTGCTCTGCTGCCTCTCGAGGGTGCCTGTAAAGTGAAAGGATAATGTGAACTCTATTTGATGTATACACACTGAAAAAACAAACTTTTTGGAATAGTAAAATTTATTGAATTGCCTATAATACATTGTAATAATAAGTTTCAGTGAGGACTAGAAATTCTTAATTAAAAATTCAATTTTTTTTTCATCTAATCAATGTGTGGGAAGAGTAAGTTTTATTTTAGATTTACTCACACTATTAAAATGTTTTTTATCGAGTGCTCATAAACCTGAAAATAGTAAGTAACTTGTGATCTAAAATTATATAGCGTTTTTGAATCCCAGCATGCGCATTAAGACAAGAGCAGATCCCGCGATTCTAGTTGCGTGATGGTTGGGACACACATATTGATATGAATCTACTCTAAAGCGGGGCTGAAGAGACTCCGACTCGCCTCCAAGCGGGCTGTGGTCATTTCTGGCCAGCCGCGGTTAACCTGCTTCTCCCTTGCACAAGTGAGTGCTGTGACACTCAGCGCATGTGTGTGCAGGACAGATGAGAGAAAAAAATGTTTTCTAAAGTCTCTATGTTCAGCTGTCAGTACCTTTGTTGCTTCCAACTGATTCTGTGAGCTTTGAAATTTAGTTTGTCTCCTGTTTAACTGTTTGTTCTTTCAGGTATCTGCATTATTTTAACAGTTTCACATTCATATTCTCTTTCAGCTGTGGAGAGGTGCTGTTAAGTTACTGCTGATGAAACCCCAAATAAAAACATTTCCTGATTGTGCTGCATATTTTTCAGTCATTCAAATTAAAGGGATAGTTCAGGTTTTTGGATGTAGGGTTGTCAAGTCAAGTCCAGTCAAATTTTATTTATATAGCGCCAATTCACAACAAAGTTGTCTCAAGACACTTTACATATAGAGTATATATGTATATAGTATAGTTTGTGTGAGGTTCTTCTCCACAGTCAGTGTATTACCTATAGTAGATGGAGGTCGCCATGCCCCAAGTTTGGAGAAGCAGCAGCAACACCGGTGACCTAAGCAATGCCCTGCTTTAGACAGAGTCAGCATCAACATGTATTTTAGACAACTTAAAAAATCAATATCAGTTTAAGTGTACACTTAATTTTTGCCACTTTACCTTCCTAACTAACAAACATATTTGGCTCATGTAACTGATGTTACATGAACCAGATATCACTGTCTCCAAAGGAACAAGATATCACTGCCATTCATTTAATCTCCTTGTACACAAGAGTTGCTGTTGCTCAGTGAAAAGGAACTAACCCTTAAAATGCAAACGTCAAAATTACAGATTGAGGCAGTAGTAGATCAGTAACTCCTGTGTTCTGTGAGATAAAGTTACTGGTTTTGCCAGTGGAGTTTGATGGCTTCAGAAAGTGATATTTACATAACGGTGATTTCCCATCAGAAAAGTCTGTCTAACATTAAGGTAAAGTGGTGAAAATATTCCAAATATAGTGTACAGTTAAACTGATATTGATTTGAAGTGTCTAAAATACAAAAGTACTCCCGCTGCTTTTCGAAATTGGGGGCATGTTGACGGCCACCTACTGTAGGTAACGCAATGACTGTGGAGAAGTAGCTCATGCAAACACACTTCAAATAATTAAAACAGCATAATAACAAAAATAAATTTGCTCAGGGATTGCAAAACCATAAGATTTCCTTTCACTGTAAATTTGCATATACACACAATTTATGGCTGAAAGCGACATTCATTCAGGAGCTACGCTCTGTGGAGTTCATCCTTGTGCCATGTTCTACAAATGTTTCATTAGTATCAACTCATTGCAAAATACATTGTTTGTAACACCCATGTTCACTCTGCCGTGACAACAAAGTCAACTAGAATGATTCAAGCATTTTTAATTATTTCTCATTTACATACATTTTTTTATTCATTTATCTTGTAAATTGCATAACAGCCACAATGATACCACTTGGCACACTGACACAATCCTGGTTATCCATTGGGCTGATGGAGAGGATCTAGCAGATGTCTTGATCCTTCTTGAGAACAAGGAGATGTTGTCTTTGACTCTCCAAAACACTCTGTTGGATGTGGTCAAACGTGGACAGGAGTTGTTGACTTTAAAAACTATGTTGCTGTTTGTAAGATTTTTAATTTTTTTAAAGTTATTTTTTGGGGCATTTTTGCCTCTATTTGATAGGACAGCCAGAGAGTAGACAGAAAAGGGGGCAGAGAGAGAGGGGATGACACGCAGCAAAGGGCCAAAGGCGGGAGTCGAACCAGCGGCCGCTGCAGAGGACCAACAGCCTCAGTACATGGGGCGGACGCTCTACCCACTGAGCTACACGTCCACCCCGTAAGATGGTTTAATGCAAACTGTTCTCTCTGTCTCTGTTCTTTTCTCTCTCTCTTCCACCCCTCCCACCTCCCCTCTTTCCTCCCCTTTTCCTCTTTCCCTCTCAACCCGACCGGTGCCGTCAGATCACCGCCCACCATGAGTCATGGATCTGTCCGAGGTTTCTGCCTGTTAAAAGGAAGTTTTTCCTCGCCGCTGTCGCCAAAGTGCTTGCTTATGGGGGAGTTGTTTCAACTGTCGGATGTAAACAAAATTATTGAGTGTGGTCTAGACCTACTCTATATGTAAAGTGTCTTGAGACAACTTTGTTGTGAATTGGCGCTATATAAATAAAATTTGATTGATTGATTGATTGAATGCAAAAGTAATGCATAGATGTAAAAATAATTGCAATGGATCAATAATGTATTGTGTACCAGTATGAACTGTTAACACCTTGAGCTGTTGATCAAAATGTTTAAATGCATTGAAGTTTTAATGGAAAACTTATACATACAGACTGTTACAGGTGATCTGAACATTGTGATTAATGATGACAAAATAAACATCTTACTTGTATTGTGTTTTAGTTGTGTGATTTGTGGTAAAAGTAACTTTAAAGAAAAAAGTACCAACATTCACATAACTATTGTTAGTAATATAATTTTATGTAAGTAAGTAATTGAAAATATCAAATGGAAAAGAATAAAATCAAATCTATATAATTATTTCACAAAAGTAAATATTAGAGATATATAAGATTTACTCAATATTTAATGGTAGTGATGTTCATGTCTATGAAAAAAAGAAATTGTCTTTATTTAAGTAGTTTAAACATAACTTATTACTGGATTATAATTAAATAACATGTACTTAATATCTTCACAAATGTAAATTTGAGTGATAAGTAAATTTTACTTAATACTGGCAATTGAGTTGTACTTCATATTTCAGCAGTAAATTTTACTTTAAAAATGTCAGTGCAAATTGTTATGAGGATTTTATGAAGTAAATCTTACAAGTTCATTTTTTCAGTGTAGTACCAAACCATAACATGAGTTATCTCGGCGCAGTTTCCATATATAGTAGGCCTGGACCATTCTCTTCCTCATGTAAAGACACTCCTTGCAAACTTACTTATAGCGAGTGGTATTTCCTTATTGGCTTTGGTGAGGAAGGCAGTGATGTTCGCAGGGTTGACAAGGGTGCCTGAAAGACAATCATACATTCTTTTTCACATACCTCAGTTATGCATTTCACAAGCAATACATGATAATCTCTGATAACACAAACTTGTGGAACCTACTGGACTTTTTCAGTCGTACGGCTTGGCGGTGCGTCTGCAGCTCCTTCCGGGCTATCTTGGCTAAGGTCTGCAGGGAGAACAAAGTTCCATGGAGGTGTTTCTTGGGAACTTTGACCTGTGGCAGCTCAGCCTCAAGCAGGAACTTTATGAAGCCGCGGACATTGCCGATTTGGATCAACTGTGTGGTCACTGCGTGCTTCTTGAGGCTGTTAACCCACCTAATTGGCAGATCAAATAAACACAATACACACATCCTAATATGTAACTGTATAGTGTAAGTATAGTCATTATTTCTGCCTACAGTGCAACAATTGGAAGGGTTAGTAATTTGAATTTGTGTATGTGCATTAGATCCTACAATGTTGAAATCATTATTTACTCAATCAGTCTTTCTTTGTTTTGCAAGAAAGGCAGGGTCACAGCAGGAATTCCACCGTCAGCCATGAATATTAGCCAATTCCGCACATGGGTTACACGCTGTCTGGCATTTTCCTCCTGTCGTTTGTTACAGCCCTTGATGTGATTCATCCATACGTTAAGGACATTCTCTGTAAACCATGGAGAAGCACAACAATCACAATCAGTAACACTGTATTTACATATTGGTGGCAATGTTGCTAAAGCTAAAATAGTACACAAACTGGAAGATTAAGGATGTATGAAGGAAGGAAGTCATGGATTCAATACCCAGTAAGAATATTTAACCCCTGTACACCCCTTGGTACATTTTTTGCATTTTCAACTAAAAATACTCAATAACTTTGCCAGTGTTAATGGTAATCGGACGAAATTTTGCAAAGATATGTTTTTTAATCAAATTTTAAACTTTTAACCTTTGATGTAATTATTTAAAAAAAATATACTGTGTAGAGAAAAATAGTTCCACCTTTTATCCTTCAGACTTTTTTTGCACCATTGATTCCCATTAAAACATCGCTTTTTGACTCTAATTTAACAATAAAATAATGTTTTACATATGACTACCTTTTCAATCTAAGCGTTTGGCTTGAAAAAAGTTTTTTTTGTAGGGCTGTGAAACGATTAAAAAAATTAACTCAATTAATCACAATACTACTCTGTGATTAATTGCGATTAATCGCAGTTAAAATACTACATATTATATATATGAGTATTACTTGTATTTTTTTCTATTCTTTCTTTTGTAGTATTCAAGGATGCAATACAGTTAATCCATTACAATTTAAGGATGCAATTTTACAGATTGGTGAAAAATAATAACACATCACAGTTGTTTATTTTTCATATCAGCACTACATGTTGATTAGTGTATCAAATAAATGCCCATGTATCTGTCTGCACACCTCAAATTTCATAAACAAGTCACATCCATACAGTCTATGGTCACTTCATTGTGAATGGAGAATATTGTCCCCCTGAAGCTGCCGTACATCTGACAGGCCACCGTCTGTCATAGGAAATGCTCGTGGAGTTACAACTAGTCTGATTGTCACTGTCACTGACAGTCAAACCAAGAGTTTAACACTCTCATGTGTGATCAAACCACTGATTGCAGCGAGTTTTACCTGATCACAGGCAGAGTCGCATGGCTCTTCACCGGGCAGCAGGTGGGATGAAGCTTCATTCAAGAAGGAAATATGAGACAAAACCTGTCCCGCATTGATTCAAAACGGGACGTGCTACTTGATCCTCAAATACAGGACGATTCCGTATTTCAGCGGACGGGTGACAACTCCAGTGGCGACACAGACCACAGACTGTATACAAAGACAGACTGTACCTAAGTCACGTGACGCGATTAATCGTGTTTTTTTTTTTACATGTTATTGTTTCACAATTAATCTCATGCATTAACTTTGACAGCCCTATTTTTTTATTACTCATATGATGTCATTTACCACTATATGGCTGAGAGCTCCATTATATGCTGATTCAGTGAAGCCTATTTCTGTTGCATTTCTGACTTTTGCTTGGCAACAGAATACATGATTGCAACTAAAATGGTCTGAGTGTGTTAGTATTGATGTAAAAGTGTGGTATGAATGTGTGTATTGACAAATTATTTTATGAGTGTGTGTGTGTTTGTGTACAGGGAGATAAAGTCTTTTTTGCTAATCACATTTTGCGCATCTCCGTCTCTTTCCCTCTCTTTCTTATATCCACAGACCACATTTTCACCCATGCAACCACTTGCCCAACACACACACACACACACACACACACCACACACACACACCACACACACACACGCATCCCACACACATGCACACACCTGTTCAAAGCCCCAATACACACTACAGTGCTTGTAAAGATCAATCAAAGTCACAAGACAAAAGGTCAAAGAATCTAAGGTCAAAGAAACTCCGGGCAAAGCCGCCTGGCAAATTTATTTATTTATTTATTTATTTAATTTATTTATTTATTTATTTATTGACCAACGCAAAATCTTTTTTTTAAATTTTGGTTTACAATGCATTATGTTTATTCAGGTGCTGTGTCTGCAAATCTATAACTGCACGTAGCTTGCTTGGCTAGTCAAAGAGAAACTTTGTGTTAGAGGAGGCTCTGGCTGCTAATTGTGGATTTATATTCCCAAAATGGCATTAAAGGGTTAAAAATATTTAAGAAATACATGTAAATTTAATTGTTATGATCAGGAGTGAAGTTTGTCAAAAAATTTAATGCATTGAAATTTAAAAATAAAATTTATAGCACTTTTTAGGAACTGAGCATTTTTTGCATTAAGGATAAAAGGTGGCATATTTTTTAATAAACACACTGCTCAAAAAATAAAAATGCATTCAAATCAATGTTGTTGTCTATTATTGACATATCTAGGGTGTAATCCCCCCCCCCCCCAAAGGAAAAAAAACAGTTTACAATTAGTATATGGAAAATATTTCATATTTTGTGTTTTCCTCATTAAATAATTGTGGTTTTATATCCCCAAAACGGAACTAAAGGGTTAAAATTATATAAGAAATACATTTAAAATTTAATAGTTATGATCAGGACTGAAGTTGATCAAAAGATTTAAAGCAGTGAAAGTGAAAATAAAAATTAATGTATAATATTTTTTTCTTATTATTATATTTCAACACTTTTAAGGAACTGAATATTTTTTGCACAAAGGGTAAAACGTCATGGTTTTCTGAAGGGGTGTGCAAGCGTTAATCAAATTATATTTTTGTAGAGCAGGATTCTTGTACACAAGAAGCCTGAGTGAAGAAAAAACAAGCCACATTTTGCATACCTAGTTGAGGGGTTGGCCCTTTGCACTTTGTCTTGAGCCTTTCGAACTTCTTACGAGAAGGTGTGGGTGTGTCCGGAGAAGGTCTCGCAGGAGTTTGTTGGGGCATCTGTGTTGTGACAGGAGAGTGAAGGAGTGATTCCAAGTGACGGACCTTTTGCTTCAGGTGACTGCACTTCCTACAGGAGACGGCAGGAGATGAGACTGAAGCACTGGACCCTGGATTGTTGCTGGAGGGTCTCTCTCCTCCCTGCTGCTCCTCCTCGCTCTCCTCTTCATCCTCCTCATCCTCACTGCTGCTGCTCAGCTTGTCCAGGTCAAGTCTGCTGACCATGGGTGGGTCCGGCTCGGACTTTCTCAGGTACCTAAGTTTAAACAACGTTGCTCGTTGCTTGGCAGCCTTAACTATGCCCTTGTAATGCTCCCTCTGAAATAACATGAACATTTCAATACAATATGGTTAAAGTACGAGACCACACACATACATTTCCCATCTTCTTGGTACATGAAATTTTAAATTAAAAAAGGCACTAACTTTGATTTCCCCATGCACATTCTCCAAGTGTTTGTCAAGGCGAACTCGGCCACGACACTTGCAGATTGGACAGTCAAGTGGGCCGGTGTGACTGAAAATCAAACAAAATAAAATTTAAAAATCAAAAACACAAGAAATGCATATTTATAGACCATGTCTGGTCATACGCAATGACCGGACCCTACAACGATGGAGACTTACATGCCAGATGTATAGTTCATGACCAGCCGCAGCTCCTTCCTGTTGAACATTTGGTGGAATTTTAGGCAGTGCTGGCGCACCGATACATATGGCACTAGGCATAGGGGGCAGTTGGTTGTCCTTTTTCGCTTTGCTAGATAGGGAAATGAAAAGGTTTATTGATTCTTATGAGCAGTTGGCCCTTTGCATGGTAGCCCCTTTCACACAAGCCACACCAGTAATTGTAAAACTCTGTTGTGTGTGTGTGTGTGTGTGTGTGTGTGTGTGTGTGTGGGTGTACGTGTGTGTGTATGGACACTTACTGGTTTGCATGGCTTCTCTCCAATTGTCGTCTGCTCTTCAAAAGACAAAGACACATGAAGAACAGTAAGTACAATTGTTGGTAGAAGTAGTCATTTACATGAATGCTGTGGGATGCTAATTAAAGTTAATTTTAATTATTGAAAGTAGACTTGATTAAATATTTCAGGTATGGAGACGATGTAGCTCAGGATGTAAAGCATGTTGTGTACCCATCAGAGAGAGGGTTGGTGGTTTGATCCCCACCTGGTCTTCATGGTGAAGTGTACATGGGCAAGATGTTGAACTCCTGATGGCTGTTTAGTTTGTGTATGAATATGTGTGTATGATTTCCTGATAAGCAGGTTGGCAATTTTATATTTCTCTGCTTTCTCACCTTGCAGATTCCGCTGGATTATGGTCATGTCTGGATTGCTGATTACAGCAGCACCATTTACTGGAATCCTCATTATGCTGGATCAATCATCTTGTAATAATAATAAAAAATAATAATGATAATAATGATAATAATGTTGTTTTGTTGTTGTTGTTGTTTTGTTGTCATTGTTATTATTAATATTATTATCATTATTATTATTATTACTATATACCATCAATTCCTCTTGTTCCATTTCTACAATTATAGCTTTTGTTTAATGTTGTCTTGCTAGTATTGTGCATCTGTCTCCCCCACCCCATCATGCACGACTAGCTAATTGTGGGCTCCTGTCTTGCTATCCATTTATCTTTCTTTGTCTCACTCACCGCAATATTTGCATTTTTAGCGTAGATGCTAAGTCTGTAATGATTAGCAATTTGCATGGACTTTTCGACACGAAAATCCCGCTGACGTTAAAAACCAAAATATTTTGAGCATCAGAGGTAATATTTGAAAAGCAGATTAGCCATGGCCACGTGTACTTACATGCACTGCATCTTTTGTACTCTCTAATTACACCTAAGAAGTCCAAATGCTTTGTCCTGCCAAATAACGTATACTAATGAATAATGGTGGTCCCACTTAGCAGCAGCTACGTGTTTTGAGTTAGCTTTATGCTAAACGTGCATAACAAGAGACCTATTATTATTACAGTACGAAATCCACATTCCAGCATCCGTCCACATGGCAACTAAACATTGAATCCGAATTCCAAAAGTGAGCGCTGATACTCAAAACAGTGATCTTTCACAAGCGCTTCAAGAGCATATGTGTATGTCGTATTCCCGGCGGTGCACTGTGAACCAATAGGGATCCGCTCCGAGTTAATTCTCAAAGCAGCAAAATACAATTATAAATATATCATGCATGGATCCATTCTGCCATTTAATGAATTGCTTGTGAATGATATTTACTTCAGACTTTAATTTGCCATTCCTCCCTCTTTTCACTCACCGCAATATTTGATTTACGTAGATGCAAGTTTGTAATGATTCAATTTGCATGGACTTTTCGACACGAAATCCCGCTGACGTTAAAACAAATTTTTGAGCATCGAGTATATTGAAAAGCAATTAGCCGGCACGTGTACTACAGCACTGCTCTTTTGTACTCTCTTTACACTAAGAATGTCAAATCTTTGCCCTGCAATAACTAACTAATGAATAAATGGATGTTACCCACTTAGCAGCTACAGTGTTTTGAGTAGCTTGTATGCTAACGTGCAAGCAAGAGAATCCTTTTATTACTTATATCTAATATTTATCCAATTGATTCGCTACTCGGAGATTAGAGGTAGATATACTTGGAAGAACGCAGCGCTGACTAGCTTAGCAGGATAGAGCCAGTGCCATATTTGGATTGACGTGGATTCATACTTGGAAAGTAGTGATTCTGCCCATTGACAAAGTTAGCAATTACTTGTTAGCAGTGAAATAATTAGAGAGTTTGATTGTATCCTTACCCGTCTCAACCTGCTCATGCTCACTAATACCTTTTCATGGAAGGGTTTTTAACTCGGAAAGGATCGTCTGATGTTGCAGATGCACCCCGGGAAGTGACATACCAATGCTTTTTGAAAGCAGTTTAGTTAAAGATCATGTTTGAAATATCACTCTACTTTGAATATTCAGATTCAACATGTTTAGTGCCCTGTGGACAGGAGCTGAAGGATTAGTTACTGTAACACATTGTCATGGATCTATCTTGCTTTAAATTAATTGCTTTGAATATTATCGACATTAATTTTGCATTTTCCCTTCTTTCTGAAATTTTTTTTAGGTATGCTAAGCTTAATTTAGAATTTATGATTTTCGACACAAAATCCTGACGTTAAAAAAAAATATTGAGCAAATTATTGAAAAATTAGCCATGCCGTGACTAACCTCATTGATCCTAACACCTAAGAATCCAATGCTTGCCCTGCCAAAAATAAAAATAAATTTACATTCAGCAGCTATGTTATTACTTTTCTAAACTTTACAAAGAATTTTATATATTTACAGTAACGAAAATCCACATTCCAAGCATCCTGTCCACATGGGCAACTAAAACATGTTGAAATCCGGAATATTCCAAAGTGAGCGCTGATACTTCAAAACAGTGATCTTTCATGCTAAAGCGCCTTCAAAAAGAGCATATGTGTATGTTCGTATTCCCGGCTGGTGCACCTGTGAAACCAATCAGAGGATCCTGCTCCCGAGTTTAATTCTCACAAGCAGCAAAATACAATTAGATAAATATTATACATTGTCATTGGATCCTATTCTTGCCATTTAAATGAATTGCTTGTGAAGTGATTATTTACTTCAGACATTTAATTTTGCCATTTCCCTCCCTCTCTTTCACTCACCGCAATATTTGCATTTTTAGCGTAGATGCTAAGTTTGTAATGATTAGCACATTTGCATGGACTTTTCGACACGAAAATCCCGCTGACGTTAAAAACCAAATATTTTGAGCATCAGAGGTAATATTTTGAAAAGCAGATTAGCCATGGCCACGTGTACTTACATGCACTGCATCTTTTGTACTCTCTAATTACACCTAAGAATGTCCAAATGCTTTGTCCCTGCCAAATAAACGTATAACTAAATGAATAAATGGATGGTTACCCACTTAGCAGGCAGCTACAGTGTTTTGAGTTAGCTTGTATGCTAAACTGTGCATAGCAAGAGAATCCTTTTATATACATATTATATCTAATATTTATCCAATTGTATTCGCTACTCGGGGGGGAGAATTAGAAGGTAGATATTACTTGGAAGAATCGCAGTCTGCATGTACTAGCCTTTAGTCAGGATAGAGCCTCAAGATGCCATATTTGGACTATGACGTAGGATTGCATACTTGGAAATGTAGTGATTAGCGTGCCCTATTTGGACAAAGTTAGCAATTACTATGTTAGCAGTGAAATAATTTAGAGAGTTTGATTGTATCACTTACCCTGTCTTCAGCACTGCTCATGCTTACACTTAATGATCCTTTTCATGGAAGGTGTTTTTAAACTCGGGGAACAGGATCGTCTGATTGGTTGGCAGATGCACCACCCGGGATGTGACATACACATATGCTCTTTTTGAAAGCAGTTTAGTGTGAAAGATCACTGTTTTGAAATATCAGCTCTTACTTTTGGAATATTCCAGATTTCAACATGTTTTAGTTGCCCATGTGGACAGGATGCTTGGAATGGGGGGATTTTTAGTTACTGTAACTACATTGTCATTGGATCCTATTCTTGCGGTTTAAATTAATTGCTTTTGAATTGATTATTTATCTCAGACATTTCAATGTTTGCCATTTTCCTCCCTCTCTCTCTTTCACTCACACGCAATATTTGCATTTTTAGCGTAGATGCTAAGTCTGTAATTGATTAGCAATTTGCATGGACTTTTTCGACACGAAAATCCCGCTGACGTTAAAAACAAAATATTTTGAGCATCAGAGGTAATATTGAAAAGCAGATTAGCCATGGCCACGTGTACTTCATGCACTGCATCTTTTGTACTCTCTAATTACACCTAAGAATGTCCAAATGCTTTGTCCCTGCCAAATAAACGTATAACTAAATGATAAATGGATGGTTACCCACTTAGCAGGCAGCTACAGTGTTTTGAGTTAGCTTGTATGCTAAACTGTGCATAACAAGAGAATCCTATTATATATTTTACAGTTAACGAAAATCCACATTCCAAGCATCCTGTTCCACATGGGCAACCTAAAACATGTTGAAATCCGGAATATTCCAAAAGTGAGCGCTGATACTTCAAAACAGTGATCTTCATGCTAAAGCGCCTTCAAAAAGAGCATATGTGTATGTCGTATTCCCGGTGGTGCACCTGTGAACCAATCAGAGGATCCTGCTCCGAGTTTAATTCTCACAAGCAAGCAAATACAAAATTTGATAAATATATACATTGTCATTGGATCCTATTCTTGCCATTTAAATGAATTGCTTGTGAAGTGATTAAATTTTCTTCAGACATTTAATTTTGCCATTCCCTCCCTCTCTTTCACTCACCGCAATATTTTTCATTTTTAGCGTAGATGCTAAGTTTGTAATGATTAGCAATTTGCATGGACTTTTTGACACGAAAATCCCGCTGACGTTAAAAACCAAAATATTTTGAGCATCAGAGGTAATATTTGAAAAGCAGATTAGCCTTTGGGACGTTTGTTCTTACATGCACTGCATCTTTTGTACTCTCTAATTACACCTAAGAATGTCCAAATGCTTTGTCCCTGCCAAATAAACTTTTAACTAAATGAATAAATGGATGGTTACCCCCCTTAGCAGGCAGCTACAGTGTTTTGAGTTAGCTTGTATGCTAAACTGTGCATAGCAAGAGAAATCCCTTTTTTATACATATTATATCTAATATTTATCCAATTGTATTCGCTACTCGGGAGAATTAGAAGGTAGATATTTCTTGGAAGAACTCGCAGTCTGCATGTACTAGCCTTTAGTCAGGATAGAGCCTCAGATGCCATATTTGGACTATGACGTAGGATTGCATACTTGGAAATGTAGTGATTAGCATGCCCTATTTGGACAAAGTTAGCAATTACTATGTTAGCAGTGAAATAATTTAGAGAGTTTGATTGTATCACTTACCCTGTCTTCAGTACCTGCTCATGCTTACACTTAATGATCCTTTTCATGGAAGGTGTTTTTAAACTCGGGGAACAGGATCGTCTGATTGGTTCGCAGATGCACCACCCGGGAATGTGACATACACATATGCTCTTTTTGAAAGCAGTTTAGTATGAAAGATCACTGTTTTGAAATATCAGCTCTTACTTTTGGAATATTCCAGATTTCAACATGTTTTAGTTGCCCATGTGGACAGGATGCTTGGAATGTGGATTTTAGTTACTGTAACTACATTGTCATTGGATCCTATTCTTGCAATTTAAATTAATTGCTTGTGAACTGATTATTTAGTTCAGACATTGAATTTTGCTATTTTTGACAGTTTCTTTGCATTGGTAATATTGTTTTTTTAGTTACTTGTACATGCAGCTCTATATGACATTTTATCTTATTTTTCATGAATATATATGCAATTTTTCACAAGTCAATGAAGACATACAATGAATACAGTTGACCAACACATTGAACTTTTATTTGAGCCAACTTTAACTTTTACTTGAGCCAACTTTCACACATTCCCCTTGGAGGCCATGACAAAGTAAATGACTAAAACCGTCAGTACAGGATCACGATAACAACAGCAACACTTAAGAGGATATCCAACGGTGTAGCTTCAGAGCAGCACTAAAAGGTCCAAAAATAAAAATGAAAATAAAAATCAATATTACTATTCTCAGCAGTCTATGTTATTTAACACTTTCTAATATAAGCCTTACCCAGTCTCTACAACCAGAATGTGTGCTCCATGTTGGTTTCCAGTTGGGGAGGGAGGTGGAGGCAGGTCATTAGTGGGCTGGAACAGAATATTGAGTTTTGAAGTTTCAACTGATTTCATAAGTCCAAAATTCAGTAAACTTTAATTTCGAAAATGATGAAAATGTTGGTCTCACATGGCAATGTAGGGGGCCTGGGACATGCTGGGCAGGAACCCGGATGAGGACTCTTTCTGCCCTGGTACTTTGCATCATAGTTTGTGGTGTCTTGTCTTGCCTTGTCCTGGCAAAGCTCCTTGCAATACAAAATGAACATCTGCATATTTAAAAAGGCAATAGATACACATTTTCTGTTTACACATTCAATAAAGTTTTATTAAAAAATAGAGACTTGTGTGTGTGTGTGTGTGTGTGTGTGTGTGTGTGTGTGTGTGGGCTGTGTCTGTGTTGTGTTATTATATGCAATAAAACTGAGCAGGTACCAATACCATCCTACATATTGCAAATCATTAAACATAACATTCTCTTCACAGTCAGAAAATCTAACATTATCCAACATCTATGTTCACTGCCCCTAACTGGTGAGCTAGGTACTGAGAAACAACTCCTGACCTGCCCCATACAATTCCCTGAGTTACTCTTTTGAAAAACAGAAAAGGTCACATGTTATAAAAGTCATATTCCAATATATGGAATGTAAATGGAATTAGATACTATACTGGGGTTTATTACTGATTTCTCTTCAATATTTGGAATACATAGGCCCTGTCATGAAAAAGCTGCTACAATGCCAATATTGGAAGTCACATCTTAGTATTTTATCCAGGTTATTTGTGTTATCAATTACAATGCAACCATCTGAAGGAGTAGGAATTGGGATTTTATCTTTCATTCATCTCTCTTTTTGGAACCAGTTGGGCATAATGAATGATTTTTTAAGAATGTTGATGTTGATGTGAATTTCAAAAAGTACCGTATTTTCATACCCCTTTTTTGGAATTTAGCATTAGGATTGAACATTTTTGGAAAGAATTGATTATTCTAGTGATTATAAATTAGTGATTTCTATGCAATATTTGCAATGAGTTGTGATGTCACATTGGAAGGGATTATGTGTTGTGATTACATTTTTAAATATGATTATATGATGTGCTACATGCTGTGCTATTTTCTCCACAGTACCTTAATTCCAGCTGTCTTTTTGGTAGAAGTCTGACAGGTGCAAACTCAGCTTCCTCAGCCTACCACGGATGTTCTCCAATGTCAGATTCAGCTCCTTCGCCGCTGTAAACAGCTCCACAGACTCGTTGAGGACTTCTTTGATCTAAAGGTGGAAACACAAATGGGGGAGCTTACATATCCTGCACTTTTTTTTACAGTTTAAAGAAAGTAAGAAAGGGTCACATTTAACAGGCAAGAAGACAGTGTTATTGAGGTATACAAGAACAAAACTACCCTCTGGTGTGTATATACTTGAGCTTCAGGTCTTCCCGAAAGTGTAGTCGCAGTAATGCGTCAAACTCTGGAGGATATGTGAGTCTTCTACGTTTTCCCTTTGTGGATGGTTACATGTAATGGTGTAAGAAAAAAACAATAAATTACAGTCATTTAACAAGCACTAGAGGGACATTTTATCTATCTGTAGTTATGATAATGTTAATTTTTCTAAAAACATTAGTTAAATTTGTTTTTAACTCACAGGCAGTGGTGCAAATATTGGCAAGGTGTCTGAACTGGCGGAACTGCTCGAAATGCTATCCTTGTCCACTTCCTCCTCCTCTTCCTCCTTCTTAAATGAACTGGTATTCCAGAAATCTGGCTGACATGACCAAGTCACAATAAAAGAGAATTGAAAATTTGATATAGGACATTTGATGTAGTATTTAATCACATTCTGCTCCATATTTAAGGACTACATTGAACATCATTTGTAATTTGTCGTAAATATTAAATTTACTAAAATTACTTGTGTGGCATTTTACCTCAGCACTCTCACCCTCTGATTCCTCCGTGTGTTCAGTAAATGTCGACCTAGCCTGAAAGTGTGTTTGTGTGTCTGTGTGCAAATGCACTGGTGAACCAGGCTCCTCTTTCAAGTTTGTGTGCTCCATCAGAAAGACAGCAACTTCAAATACCAAAAACAAACAAACAAAAAACAAAACAAGGCAACTCAGTTCCCTCTTTATACAAATCTGCACCGAAATGTAATGTATTTGTCTTTAGACTATACTCTACCTGTACTAAAAAAATATCAAAATCCATCCCTAAACTTCCTAACAGATAGACAGACAGACCAGTAAACAATGGCAAATACATATCCTTTGTGGAGGTAAAAAATTATGGCAGTGGTCATTCCATGGAAGCATTAGTGATTTATGTGCAGTATTTGAAAATGCCGTTTGGTGTGCAGCTGTCAGATGCTAAAGTTGGAATAATTAGCACTTATTATTGATTAATTGTAACACATAGGGATTTATATTGTTCATTTGTAGCAGATAGTATTTTGTTAGAATAGAATACAAAAATAGAAGTTAGTGATTAATATGCATTTTTTAAACAAAAATAGCAATTAGATTGCAACAAGTGGAGACATTTAGTGTCTAATATTGAATTATTGGAATTAGAACTTACCTCTGTGTGTGACACACCATCAGATGATTCTACTAATGAAGAGCCACTCCCTAGAAAAGTGAATTTAGGTTCTGGAGGTAGATCATTTCATTGGCTATCCAATCGGGGGGGGGGGGGGGGGGGGGGGGGGGGGGGGGGGGGGGGGTAAACAGGAATTAGAAAATAATTAGAGAATATAATGGCCTTTTGGGACAGGCCATGCTTTTTGACCCCTGAAAGACTCAACAGTCAATTATTTTGAAAGACTGCCCTAGTAATGCAGAGGCCTGTTCTTTATAAGGCAGTAGGAACACATGGATGTTCAATTCAAGGAATATAATTTTTTTTAGAGGGGCCTTTAAAAGGGCCTTGCCTTCTGTGAAATAATTAACAAAATTTGACTCTGAAGTTGCATTAGGGCAAACATTGGACAGATATTGATTTTTATTAAATTTTCTTGTTTCATGAGGGAATAATTGATAATAAATGAAAAAAATATGTGATGTTTTGAATGGCTTCCAATAGTTTTTAAAGGTTACATTTAGAGAATATAATTTATTTCTTGGAAAGGTGGTGCTTTTGACCACTGGAAGAGTACACAACCCATGATTCTGTAACAGAACAATTGGAACTGGAGGCATGAGCAGGCCTGTTCCTGGTAGCCTTTACTTCACTCATTTATTCATGGGTCGGAGCACATCATACGTACTGAATTGAACTCTGTCTTTCTGGATGATTAATAATTTGGATTCTGCATTAAGAATATTCACACTACTGGTAGGCTGAAGTTGGCGGGATTCGTAACCTACATAGAGAATTCATAATAGTTTAACTCAAATTACTAAACTTGACAAAATTAGTCATTTAGATTAATTATGAGGAATATAAACTGCAATGTTGTTTACTTTGTTATAACTGGGATTCATGAATTGGACCTAGATCATATCCTTGGAACTGGAGTTTATAGCCAGTAACTTGATCATATTCATGGAATTTGGAATCTTAGCTCCATCTTTGTTAATGTTCTTGGAACTTCGATTCATGAATTGGTACCAGATCATATTATTGGAACTGGAATTTATGTATCCAAATTCCATTAACATGAACGACAACAAACTCTTCCCATGAATATGATCAAGTTTCTGACTATGAATTATAGTTCCAAGAATATAATCCGGCACCAATTCATGAATCCCAGTTCAAGGAAGATAAACAATGCTGCAGCTAAGACTCCAAGCTCCATGAAAATGAACTAGTTCCAATTCATAAATTCCAAGTTCTAAGAGCATGAACAAAGTTGTAGTTAAGGTTCCAAGTTCCATGAGCATAATCAAGTTCCTGCTACATAATTACAAACTAGATCATATTCTTGGAACTCAAAATAATGACCAAAAAATCAAACTTTCAATCATTACTAAAAAGTAGATTATACTATTTACTACTTGTATTAGTTTGCATCATTAATAGTAATGCTTGTTTATATAATAGTAATTGTTTATGAGTGCACCGGCATAATCTTTTACCTTTATATTCATTAAAATGTATGTCAGTGAAGGAATTATATATATATATATATATAAAAAAGGGCACTTTTTTTTCAACTTTAATCCAAAATTTCAAAACAAAAATTACTGACTAGTACAACCATTATTAAACTATTTTCACCATTGGGATCATTGGTAATTTCTCCTCCAACATTTCTGAGAACAGGAAGTTACAGAACCAAAACACAACCATGCATGACATTGTGAATCCAACACTGAACTGCAGGTGAAAGTTCCTTGGCTTACTGCGGCACTAAAATGACAGAATATCAGTATCATTATCAGTATTATGCTAATTGTTAATCACAACTTATGGTCAAAAATGTCAGCAGTTATGACACTTGCGCATTTTGTACCACAACACATGGCTGTGGCTGCAGCACCTCAACTTCTCGTGCCTGGTAGAGGGGAGAAAGCATGTTGCGATAAGGTATTGTACATTGTGCAGTAACAACAGTAAAAATGATGACATGACTAAAATATGAATAAAATTACTAAAATACAGCACAACTCAACAAGAAACATTATTGTTGGTAGTTCCTACCATTTTATAAGGATGTGATGCTTTCTTCACTTTCTGGACCCTTTCCACTTTTTTCTTTAGCATCTTTTATTCTAGGATCTGAATCAGGTCAAAAATAGGGACACATAATTAGCATTGTCAAATTAACTTGTAAAAGGTCAGACATTAAAATTTTTACATGTAACCTATAACTGAATATATGATTGAAAATAGTAATATTGCCATGTTGCGAGCCACTTTTTGTCATACCAGTCATTGTCATAGTCGTACTATCCTTGCCAGGCACCTTTGAATACAAAAAGAGCACTTCTTAGGTAAAATATACATTTCTTGGAAGGTGATGAAAATTAAACATGATCAATTATGTTTATAGTGCTCTAAAAATACTGTTTGCCTATGTGTGTCTGTGGGTGGGTGGGTTGCATCATATCATGGTCTCTTACATTTGAGCTTGGATTCTCTCTCATCCCCTGAGAACCTGGACAAGCTGAGCTTGGATTCTCTCTCATCGCCTGAGAATCTGGACAAGCATCTAACTGCTTGTCTGAGGAGACCTAGGAAAACATTTGCATATTTTAGAAATGACATTTTTGTTCAGTGTTAAGACCAAGCAAAAAAAAAAAAGAAAAAAAAAAAGATACAATTAATTTAAATACACTTAACCACAAATTAATCTTTGCATACAGTCTTCTCAAGTAATGGTACCTTCACCTGAGCTTTGTCTTGTTTTCCTCCTGGGCAATCCATTAATAAGCCTCAAAGATACTTCAAAAACTGTAAAGGCCAGACACAAAAGACTATTGTGAGGATGTTATTTTCTGTTTTTAAATGTCAGCATTGTTGGAACGTGAATTGTATCCTTAACATGAACAATTTATATACGACTTTTGGAATATATTATTTTAAATTAAAAACAGAAGCATTAGGGATTTATATTCTTCATTTGGAATTTGTTCTTCAAGATGCATATCGGGAAAATATAGTGATTTATATTCAACATTTGGAATATATTAGGCTGAATAAAAAACTTGGAATCATTAGTAATTTAATTTCAAAACTTGAAAATTAGTTGAATTCAACACATGAAACCACCAGTGAATAAAATTAAATCTGTTGAACTTATTACTTTCAACAGTTAGCCTTAAATCATTAGTGATGTATATTCAATTTTTTTAAAGACTAACAGTAGATTTGGAAGGCATACTAATTTATATTAAATATTTGGAAAATATTAGTTTTGAATGCAAAACATGGAAGAATTAGTGACTAAAATGCAACAAGTGGAAGGATTAGACATTTGTATTTCTTTCTTGTAATTACAATATCTGATAACAGTACAACAATTGGAAGGATAAGTCATTTGTATTTGGTTTTTGTAATTGGAACTTACTGTCGTGCGTTCTCCACCAGCTCCTCGTCAGAAATGACGAAACCTAATGGAAGCTCATCAGTCACTGGATATTGGCAGCCAATCCTGAATGAGATTTCAATATTGAATTTTGGGAATTATTGTACCTTTACATATCGCTTATTTGGAATATTAATCATAAACTTATGATATAGGTTAATAAAGCATTTTTTTTCCTTTCATATCTCCCTTTTGGAATGATGCTTGTGATGCAGTTGCAATGCAGTTGCAATGCACTTTTAAAAATCAAACACAAAGAATGGGGTCCAATATCAACTTTATTGAATTCTCAACTTCTTTACTCAGCAGAATGAAAACATAGCAGATAAGGGCAGTCATCACGACAGTAAGTGTTGTTAAAACAATGACAACACACTTATCAATGTTGCATGGTCCACAGCAGCACTAAAAAAGATAACACCAATCATTGGTAACCAATCCTGAATGAGATCGTAATATTGTATGTTGGGAATTATTGTACTTTTACAGATCGCTTATTTGGAATATTAATTGTAAACTTGTGATATAGGTTGATGAAGTTTTTTTCTTTCTTTTATATGTCCCTTTTGGAATGGTGCTAATATGAAAGGTCAGTCATATGATCACTTGTTGAATGGGTGCCCATTTAAAAAGAGTATATGCACAACTACACTCACTCAGTTGTGATACAGTTGCATTGCACTTTTAAAAATCAAACACAAATAATGGGGTCCAGCAGCAACTTTATTGAACTTTCAGCATGTTAACTCAGCACAATGAAAAAAAACGCAGACAACGGCAGCCATCAGGACAGTAAGTGTTGTTAAAACAATGATAACACACTTATCAATGTTGCAGCAGCACCCACAGCAGCACTAAAAAAAGAAAACACCAATCAGTCAGCATGTTTGCTGGTAATGACAACTGTAAGTTCTTGATACTGTAGATCACTTACACACAAATCAGGTCTACTCCATACTGAGCGGTCATTCTCCACATTTTGCTGTGAATTGCGACAGGCATTACTGTCTCTCTGTGAAGTCACCTAGAAAATGATTGAACCCTTTTTACAAACAATATTCAGATTTATTTGCTGCAGCTCCTCATGTGTTTATTTGCCTCCTCCTTAACACCTCTAATTCTTATGGATGAATTTCATTTTGCAGTTGCAGTTATGATCTCCAGAAAAACTCATGGAAGCCGTTTGCACATGCAAAACCCTCATTTAAATAGTGCCAAATCCATCATGTTTACACCTGTTGTTGATCATGCAATTACTCTTAATAGATCGCCCACAAAATGCACACCAAACAAACATGCAAAATGTTAGACTGCACTGTGTATTTGGGATCTTAGTAAATCATGCCCTTGGTTACCCCCCCCCAAAAAAAACACCAACCTGTCAGTATGTTTGCTGGTAAAAACGTTAAATTGTTATTATTGTAGAACACTTACCCACAAACCAGGTCTACTCTGAGTTGATGGTTGATTCTCCACATTTTGCTGAAAACAGGGACGTCCATTACACTCTTTCTGTGAAGTGACCAAGAAAAATATAGATTTTACAAACACTTCTGGTTACATATGAATTTAAAAAAATCATCAATCAATAAGCATGTTTGCTAGTAATTACAACATTAAATTGTTAATATCTTAGGACACTTACCCACACATCAGGGCTACATGTTGAGCATTGATTATCCAGATTTTGCTGGGAAAAGGGGAAAGCATTACGCACTCTCTGTGAAGTCACCTAGAAAAAAATTAACATTCCACAAAATTACTTTTGGTTACATTTGCAAATACAACATTTAAAAAATTCTGTGTTAAGACTAAGCAATACAAAAATATAAATTTTAATACTCTTAACTACAACATAATATTTACATACATCCATCTCAGTTGTTGGTGCACTCTCCTGAGCCATCACTTGTGCTCCTCCTTCTCCTCCCCCACAAGCCATTGAAAAGCCTCAAAAATATTTTCAAGTCCTGAAAAGGCCAGACACAAAAAAATTACTTACATGATGCTATTTTAAAATTATCAGTACCATTATCAATTGTTGGAATGTGAATTGTGTGCTTAACTTGAAAACTTTAGTAATATATATGCAACATTTGGAATATATAATATATATTCTATATGTTTTTCAGTTCAGTGTACAAAACAAGGCGACATATCCCAAATAACTAATATAAATGACTCATCCTTTCAGGGTTTGAATCCAACTACAGTTTCCAATTTTGAATATAAATCACTAATGCTTCCAGGTGTATCACTCTGAGTGACATATATTCCAAATAATTAATAAAAATCACTAGTATCTCCAGGATATGAATCAAACTAACTTGCCAATTCTCAAATTTAAATCGCTAATGCTTCCAAGTTTATTATATATATTATATATAACATTAGTAATTTATATTCAAATTTTGGAAATTAATGATTATTGACTAATCCAACAAGGGGAAGGCTTAAACATATGGATTTTTGTCTTGTAATTACAATTTGACTACAGTGCAAGAATTGGTAGGATTAGACATTTAGATTTGATTCTTGTAATCAGATCTTACCGTTAAGCGTTCTCAACCAGCTCCGTGTCAGAAATGATGAAACCTAATGGAAGCTCATCTGTCACTGGATCATTGGCAACCAATCCTGAACGTGATTGTGACAGTGTTTTGGATATTACTGCAGGACAATGTATCCCTAATAGATTGCTTATTTGGAATACTAATCCTACAGTTGTGACACAAGTTAATAAAGCTAATTCACATATCACCCTTTTGAAGTGATGATAATTTGAAAGATCAGTCGTGATCACCTGTTTTCTGGATCCTGATTTTGGTAGCTATTCAAAAAACAGTGTGTGAGCACCGACAGTAATTGAGCTGTGAAAATGCAATATCAAAAATCAAACACTGACAATGTGGGGGTGGGGTGGGGTGGGGTGGGGGGTGGTTATGAGTCACTTTATTGAATTTTCACCATGTTAAAAGCATGAACAAGCCATAGCAGACAAGGGCAGCAAGGATGGCTATTCAGAACTGCTGTGTTCAACTGCATATGTTGATGTTGGCTGATTTTCTGTATACTGTTTGGGTACTGTGTACGGCATCAATGTATCCCAGTGCCAAAGATGAATTTCCATTTTATGTAAAATAAATGGACAATAAAGTTATCTAATTTAATCGAACCCTTAGTCAGGATAGCACCTCAGATGCTATATTTGGACTATGATGGAGGATTGCATGGAGGATTGATGGAGGATCATCTGATTGGTACACCAACCGGGAATGTGATATGCACATCTGCTCTTTTTGAAAGCAGTTTAGTATGAAAGATCACTGCTTTGAAATATCAGTGTCTACTTTTTGAATATTCTGGCTTTCAACATGTTTTAGTTGAAAGCCAGAATATTAGAGAATAGAGAATTCTTGGAATCCAGATTTTAGTTATTGGAACTACGTTGTCATTGGATCCTATTCTTGCAATTCCAGCTAATTATTTGTAAATTGATAATTTTCTGTTAAGAAATCTATTTTGCCATTTTGGAATTGGACTGCTATATTGGCATTGGTAATTCAGGTGTTTGAATTGTTTGTAATTGCAAGTCTGTATGACCTTTAACCTTAAAATTCATTAACGCCTGTGCAGTTTTTTGTAAGACAATGCAGACAGACAATGAATGCATGCAGCTGAACAACACAATGAACTTTTATTTGAGCCAACTTTCACAGATGCCCTGTGGAGCCCATGGCAAAGGAACTGACCAATGCTGCCAGTATCTGGATCACAAGATCAACACCAACACTTAAGAGGAAATCCACTGGGCCGGAGCAGCCCTAAAAACAGAAAGCATAATTATGACCACTTTACAGTCTACATTATTGAACACTGATGAGCATAACCCTTTCCACAGGCCCTAAAACCACATGTACTTCATAGATTTTCAGTAGGGTAGGGAGGTGGAAGGAGGTCACTAGTGGGCTAGAGAGAATGTAGAGTTTCAATTATTGTCAATTAATCCAAAACTTTTACTGGAAAATGAAGAAAATATTGCTCTTACAAGACAATGGAGGGGGCCTGGGTGGTGCTGGGCAGCAACCCGGACGAGGTTTCTTTCTGCCCTGGTACTTGGCATGTGTGTTCCCCTAGTATTCAAGGTAAATTTCAGTTAAAATAAATTTATATATTATTATTATTATTATTATTGTTGTTGTTGTTATTGTTGTTGTTGTTATTGTTGTTATTATTATTATTATTATTAGCAGTGGTAGATAATTGTATGTTGCTATCCCATTTTTATTGTGTGTTAGGAGCTGGATAGACTTATAATATACAACTAAATGGAATCACAAAAAAGCAAAATTGCATTTTGGGAGTGTTACATACTAGGCACTTGGACAGTCTGCTTGTCTTCCTTGGACTTCTTTTCCTCATGAGGGTCCTTTACCTCTCTGAGCTCCATTTCCATAAGAGGGTCCTTTTCCTCCCTGGGCTCCTTGTCCTGGCAAGGCTCCTTGCAATACAAAATTAACATTTGCCTATTTAAGTACAAGAGATATGCAACTTGTGTTTACTATACTTGTTTTATTCAGGCATTCAATAAAGAACTATAATAAAGAAAGAAATATTTTAGCATGTGCATGTGTGTCTGTGTATTATATCAACTGTACTCACCTTTAGCCCTAGATCCTCCTCTCTCTTAATGTTCTGAAAAGTCCAAGGATCGAACACTGGACTGTACCACTCTTCATCTGAAGTGTCCTGGAAATACATATGTAAATTTTACAAACAGTGCTATCTGGTTACATACGCAATAAAACTGAGCAAGTACCAACACCATCCTACATACTGCAAATCATTAAACATAAAATTCTCTCAGTCAGAAAATCCAATATTACTTATACTTACACTATCCCTAACTGGTGAATTGGGTACTGAGACCCAGACAAAACAGCTCTGCTCCATTCAATTCCCCGAGTTACCCTTTTTGAAAAAGATAAAAGGTTACATGTTAGAGCAGTCATATTCCAATATTCCAGTGCCAATATTGGAAGAGTCACTTCTTAGTATTTTACCCAGGTAATTTGTGTTATAAGTTACAATTCAACCACATGAAGGAATAAGAATTGAGACTCTATGGGCCCTATCTTACACCCGGCGCAATGCCTTTGCGCCGCCAGCGCAAGTGACTTTGCTATCTTACACCCAGCGCAAGTGCCGTTTTTGCCATGTCTGCAAGATAGCAAACTCACTTGCGCCGGGTCTGATCCGCCGTGGGTGGGAGGTCTAAACATGAAGGCAAAACGAAGGCGTGGCCCGGCGCGTTTGCTATCTTGTGCTTGGCGCACTGGAGTAAAAACCACTTGGGCCTTAGAGCCCTATCTTACGCCGGTCTGAAGCGCAATGGATTTAATTTATTCAAGGTGTGTCCAAATCCTCCTTTGCTGTCTCCTCCCAGGAGTACGAGTGATATTTTGCCCTGCCCCGCCCACTGCGCCACCAGCGCAAAGCAGCATACACCTATCAGGTGTGCCCAAGTGCCCTCATTAATTCACCAGCGAGTTTAGGCCGAACAAGCAATAAACCAATCAGAAAGTCAGCTCTCATCGCCTGTAAGAGGTAGGTGCGCCGGCTGCGCAAGCATGACGGCGGATTCATAAGGAGGAAACAAAGAGAAAAGATTTTCAAAGCGAGGAGACAGATCTTCTGGTTCGAGAAGGGGAAGCGCGAGAGCGCGCAATATATGGAGACACGTCTCCAAAGCAGCTACATGTGTAAATAGTTTATTTTACATCAACACCTGCAAAAACCATTACAATAAATGAACCGCAAATGTCATGCAGACTGGTCATGTTTTACATTGAAGCACCTTGAAATTGTGTTGTATTTTATAATTAATCATTATCTCCCACCTGCACCTGAAGTGCGCAAAATTACGCACTGATATATCCAACCAGCTCCGTTTAAAGCACACATACCCTTTTCTCTCCGGGTTGGGCAGGACTGTGCGGTCAAATATTGTATCTTGTATGTTACAGATCATAAGTGTTTAATCCTTGTTTTTCTGGATCACAACAAACAGGCAGACACAAACAGCTGTCATGCTGACTCATCTGATAAAGATGATCTGACAGCTGTGATCCCGTGCACACTTTACAGGTCTGTTTAGACTTATTAGGCTTTATAATTATAAATAATTTCTTTTTCCTTATTAGTGAGTTTATCTTACAAGACACACTCGCGCACGGCTGTTTAACACTTATGAAAGGTGTTCTGTGATTGTGGAGACGTGTGCCTCAGCCAAATGCAAGACACACGCACGCCTTTAACTTCAATATTTACACTTTATTGCTGATAGAAAATATGTTTAAATGACACTTTACTAATCCACACTCTAAAATCAAGGTGTTTTGTAATTGTGAAGACGTGTGTGTGTGTCGGCCAAACACGCCGGGCGCTTTAGACCAGCTTTTAGCTGGTCTAAAGCGCAATGCACAATTACTCCAATGCGCCGAGCACAAGATAGCAAACGCGCCGGGCCACGCCTTCGTTTTGCCTTCATGTTTACACCTCCCGCCCACGGCGGATCAGACCCGGCGCAAGTGAGTTTGCTATCTTGCAGACATGGCAAAAACGGCACTTACGCTGGGTGTAAGTCACCTGCGCAACGGCTCCACAATCACAAAACACCTTGATTAACGTTCAGTCTTTTTTTACACAGGAGTGTCGATTGTTAAGGTGTCCTTTGAACATATTATCCATCAGCAATAAAGTGTAAATATTAATGTTAACAGCGTGCGCGTGTGTCTCGTGTTTGGCTGAGGCGCATACACGTCTCCACAATCACAGAACACCTTTCATTAATGTTAAATAGCCATGCGCGCGCGTGTGTTTCTTTAAAGCTAAACTAACTAATAAGGAAAAACAAAGTAATTTATGAGTATAAAGCCTAATAAATCTAAACAGACCTGTAAAGTGCGCACGGGAGGTGATCACGGCTGTCAGATCGTCTTTATCAGATGAGTCAGCATGACAGCTGTTTGTCTGCATGTTTGTTGTGATCCAGAAAAACAAGGATTAAACAATTATGATCTGTAACATACAAAATGTACAATTCACGATCATATATTAGTGTCTAATTTTTTGTCTAATTATAAAATACAACACAATTTCAAGGTGCTTTAGTGTAAAACTAACCAGTTACATATTTGCATGACATTTGTGGTTCATTTATTGTAATAGTTTTGCAGGTGTAAAATAAACTATGTACAAATGAAGCTGCTTTGGAGACGTGTCTCCATATATTGCGCGCTCTCACGCTTCCACTTCTCAAACCAGGAGATCTGTCTCCTCGCTTTGTCAATCTTTTCTCTTTATTTCCTCCTTGTAAATCCGCCGTCATGCTTGCAGTGCTTGCGCCGCTGGTGCGCCTACCTCTTACACGTGATGAGAGCTGGCTTTCTGATTGGTTTATTGCATGTTCAGCCTAAACTTGCTGGTGAATTAATGAGGGCACTTGGGCACACCTGATAGGTGTATGCTGCTTTGCGCCGGTGGCGCAGTGGGCGGGGCAGGACAAAATATCACTCGCATCTCCGGGGGGAGACAGCAAAAGAGGATTTGGACACTCCTTGAATATATTAAATCCATTGCGCCGGCGGCTTGCACCTTGCGCCTTGCGCCGGGTGTAAGATAGGGCCCTATGTGTCATCTGTCATTCATCTTACCATTTTCTGTGATGAAAGTCCAATTTTTCTTTCCTTTTTCTTGAAATTAAGATTAGCATTGACGAATTGTTATCTTATTTCTAGGCAATATTTGCATTGAGTTGTGATATTACATTGGGAAGGATTAGGGTTTAGACATTACATTGCAATTACACTCTCGGCCTACCACGGATGTTCTCCAGTGTAAGGTTCAGCTCCTTTGCTGCTGTAAACAGCTCCACAGACTCTTTCACGATTTCTTTGACCTAAAGGTGGAAACACAAAAGGTTGGGGTAAAAATAACAAGAAAGGGACACATTTTACAGGCAGGAGGACAGTTTTATAAAGGCATACAAGAACAAAACTACTCTCTAGCATGTGATATGCTTGCGCTTCATTTCTGTCCAAAAGTGTTGTTGCAGTAAGTTGTCAAAGTTTGGAGGATATGTGAGTCTTCTACGTTTTCCCTGTGTGGGTGATCACATGTAATGTGTAAAAAAAAAATACGGTTATGTAACAAGCACTAGAAGGACGATATATATAATTTCCTCAGAACTATGATCAAAATTATAACAATTGTGGTTTCGGATCATGTACCATTATGTTAGTGTATATGGATAAAAAATTGACAAAAGACCCGCTTAGTTGGCATTTTCAACACAAGATGAAGAATTTGTAAAATATATTGCAAAAAAGATATACGAGTTTTTTGAAATTAATACTGCAAAAACATCCGCAGAAACACAATGGGAAGCATTTAAAGCCTTTCTCAGTGGACATATAATTTGGTATACTGGGTCAAAATCAAAAAAGGCTTGTGAGGAAGAATTGCAACTGGAACATAAAATAAAGATTCTCCGAGAAAAAGTTAATGAGGAAAGTTACCGACAATTGGAAAATGATTAACTAATTTTGAGAGCTGAATAGGACAAATTAGAAATTAAAACTTCAATCACAACCGTATTATCTCATGGGCAAGTTATTGTGGATCCTCAAAAAATTAATGATGCCTTCAGAGAATATTATGAGGGATTATACGATGCAAATAATGAAACAGACTTACTTATTGTCCAATATTATTGATAGAGACCAAAACAGATTTATGATGGGAAGACAAGGTTTTTACAATGTGAGAAGGGTACTGAATGTTATTCATGCAAATAAAGAAAGGCACTTCTTTCATGAGACCCCGAAAAGGCCTTTGATAGGGTAAAATGGTCTTACAGGGTTTTAGAAAAAATTGAGTGTGGAAATAACTTCATAAAATGGGGTCAGGTAATATATACAAATTCTCTAGCTGAAATTCTAACAAATTGAAATGTTTCCAAACCAATAAAAATCAGTAAAGGTTGCTGGCAAGGTTGCCCTCTCTTACCCTTTCTGTTTACACTGGCAATAGAACCTCTCGTGATAGCAGTGCGCTCACATTCTCAATTTTGTGGAATAGCAGTAGGGCCAACAGAGCAAAGAATAGCTTTGCATGCTGATGATCTTATTTTAATGATGTCAAAATGAAAGAAATCAATTCTGGCCTTGTTACAGCTATTGAAGGAATGTGATGATGTTTCAGGATATAAAGTAAATAATAATAAGTCCTCTATAACTACTACTTCATGCAAATAAAAGAAAGAACTCAATCTCTGAAGCACTTCAATTTAATGTTGTAGAAAAATTTAAATATCTTGGAGTATGGATTTTGCCTTGGCTAGAACATGCTGTCAATGCTAATCATGAACCTTTAATGATGGAAATGAATGAGCCTGTTGATAAATGGACGTCACTGCCAGTATCTATAATTGGGAAAATTAGTATTTTAAAAATGAACATTATACCTAAATTACTTTATTTATTCCAAAACATTCCCCTGCCACCAAAACAAGGATTCTCCTCACTGGACTGAAATGGAATTTTACGGTCTAAAATTACTACTCCCCTTATATATACACTGAGACACAAAGAAACAATTGCAGAAACAAACTAAAAACCCAACTGTAAAACACATGGTAAGGATATAGTAAGATTTTTTAAAAAAAAAAAGACTTAAAAGAAGCACACTCAATATCACAATATAGCCCAATATGGGGTAATCAGTTCTTTGTTCCAGGAAGAGCAAATGTAACATATAGGTCGTGTTCACACCAAAAGGTCCATTTTCTGATTCAAACCAAAGCGAGGATGATACATTGTTGCAATTTTTCAATTGGTCCAGTTCGCGTTCACAAAGGCCAAACTCAAACAGTCCAAAAATTGTCACGTGGCAGCAAATGCCGTTCGGTGATTGCTTATACAGTTTAGGTGGGTAGACAACAAATCCCTCGCAATTTTTACTGTACATCATGGAGCATCGTCTGCTCATTTTCATGTTGGTGCTGATCTGGACTGCATATCAACAGACTTTAACGGACCGCGCATATGAACGGCTGGTAAGACTGCAGCAATTAAATAATGTATTAATACACGCAGGTCGCAGAAGACGCTCTGCAATCGGACGGTCATATCACAGAAGACGACAGGCAATAATGAGAGCCTACCACGATGTTTCTTCTTTCACCATACAAGCGCGACCAGTGAGGTAAGTGGACAATAAAAAGTTCACAATCACATACATGTTAAAATCACAAAGTTGGCTCATCATAAAAGCAGCTCTTGTTTACTGAATCCATGCATCTCCTTGAATGAATGAATAGGCCTACCCCTATACTCTAGGCTACAAACACAAAAAATGTATTAAGCTGCTCTCCTTTCATCAAGAATAAATATTAGCCTATACATATTATCAATAACATAGTGACAGTAAATGAAGACCATGTTAAATAATATTTTGCTGTAAAGCTAAAGCTGAGAGAGAAGAGGAGATAGGTGAGAGAGGAGAGGGATGAGGAGAGAGAGGAGAGAGGTGAGGTGAGGAGAGAGGACAGGAGAGAGGAGAGGAGAGGGGTGATGAGAGGAGAGAGGTGAGGGGAGAGAAGAGGAGATAGGTGAGAGAGGAGAAAAGAGGGGTGAGGAGAGAGAAGTAAGGACAGAGCTCCTGGTCACATTAATTAATGCAATGTAATATATTGGGGGTTTTTTATTCATGATTTGATTCATGTTATTAACAAACTTTAAAGGGCAGTTCAGAATGCTTCACTGTTGTCCAGATTGCACTCAACCTTTTTTTATTTTGATTGTGTTTGTGACTTTCTAGAACTGATGTACAATGATTGGATGACAGTATACTGTTTGATCACTAATGAATTTTCACTGGGCTCATTTATGTCATGTTATGACTACTACTGATTTTACGACATTAAAGA